>APFE031756213.1:269389-291101 GCA_000404065.3 Pinus taeda | reverse complement strand
GCAAGTTGATCAGGTGCATCACATTACAAAATGTCATGGCATGCAGATGATAGAGGATAACAAAAATCTAGATTAGATTCAAGACTCAATTTATGAATAGTAACATCATGTTGGGAATATTCGAATTAGTCTTCATCATCGGCTTCATGAGCCATCCTAGGATTTCCTCTATTGAATCTGAGTCATGATAAGTGGAAGAAGAATGAGAAGATGGATTAGGAACTTGATTTACAAATTTCTAAACTTTATTATCATCGTACAGAGCCATCGTCATCGTAAATGGAAAAGGAGAAGGATAACTAACAAAATGAGCAGTAAATTCCTCCTCTGAAATTAGAGGTGTCTGATGATTCACAAGAGCTTGGGAATTAGAAACATCAGGGGGGTTTAGGTTCACCATGCAAAGAGACATAAGCGAAACTCTATTTTTTTTTTTAAATAAATCCTAATTTGCATATTCTTCAGGAATTTCATAACAAAGGTGAAGGAATTGATTAGAGAAATACTCAATTGATTCATTAGGCTTCCTTCTTAATTGATTCATTCTCTCGTAAACATCTCAGTAATCATACGTATTAAAGGCTCGCTAAATCTCCTTGAGGAAATGATGGAAAGAATGGATGGAGGTGGGTGGTAAGGTATGGGACCATTTATTAATATGAGCTTCAAGGGTGAGGAAGAAAATCACAAAAGAAAACTCTTCATCATTGATTTCGTAAGATTCATAAAATTTTAGAAAATCATAAATGTGCGCAGTTATGGATGTTCCATCCTCACCATTAAAATTTAATTGAGAAAAGTGATAGAAAGGCTCATCGGGGTCTGAAAATTGATAAATTGATGATGAGCCATTTGAAATAAGAGGTTCAAAACACACTCAGCAAGCATAACTTGTCATCTGGCCCTCCTTCTAGCACCATTTGTTGACGGTGTTGGAAATTTGTCAACTAAGGATTCTCCCTGATGTGCATTCCCAATTAGACCTCACATCATTCGGAATAGGAGCCCCATCTAGAATATTAGCCTGATATCCATGTATTCTTATATATTTTACTTGGCTCTAACGGTCTGCAAAAGAGGAATAGGTGGTGTCTTTAGAAAGAAAGAAGGTCTGCCTGGTGAGTGTTCGGTTGTAGGTGTGTCAAAGTTATTCTACCCTGAAGGGAAATATTAAAGTGAGCCTCTCAGAGATAGGTAATAGTACCAAACAAGAAGACACACACACAAACAAGAGGGATCCATCTAACATCCAATAGAATATTCGACAAAAGATGTGACAGTCATAACAACTAATCAATGAGAAAGATTTGTATAGCATCCCACAGAATAGTCCATAGGGATGGGACAACAATAGCAACCATTAAAACACATTATCAATAAGATAAGTACTAAAATAACTTAAATAGTTGAAATCATTTAGCACAAATGAAAACAAACATGAAATACAAACAAAGGCATAATATTCTTACAAATATTCATAATCCATGCATGAAGAACGTGTCGACCATGAATTCTTCTTCTATTAAGAAAAGTTCTGGGATACATGTATACAATGAACATCACTAGCTCCAATAGTGGAGCATTGGAGGGACTCTTTGCTCCTCAAGAGAACCAGCCTGTCTCTCTAATGCATTGCATGAGGAGACAAGGTGAAAATCCCTTTGCTCTTACAATGAGGGTGTATATATGACAATGAGGAAGTGATGCTTCACCTTCCTTATGACTCTTCATCTACCATCATGACTCTTTGACTTCCTATGACTTTTAAAATTTACATGAATCTTCATATTCCATACATGTCCTTTGGAATTTCACTTTACAATACATTTTTGAAGCATAATTTGCATCATTAGCCAAAATGGTGTGGCATGTGACAACTCATGACATGACATGACATAAAACTGCTGACATAAATTGCTTAATGGTGTGGCAATGTCAAGCCACTAATGCTACTCTGTGCTACAGGTCAACTTGAGAATAATTTTCTTTTCACCTCTGCATGGCTTGGTAATAAGGGATCTTCAGTGATGTCAAGTCTTGAGTGGTGATCACAAACTAGTGTCCCTTTTCTTTCTCTTGATTGATCAGCTTGAATACCTGGCCACAAGAATGACTTTCATCATTATGTGCTCCTTCATCCCGTTATTCATCATCTCACCATGGCATGATAAGGTACCTATTTCTGCAATTCATTCATGATGAGACAACATCATTATAAAGCTCCCCTAGTTTAAAATTGTTCATATTGATCCATTGGCTGAGCCAGAACAAGATGGAAAGTTGGGAAAGCAGCTTAGTGACTACACAGTTGCGCACTTCAGGTAAGCAAGGGGAGCCTTGAGCCTTAAGATTGCACAATGCATAGTTCAGGTTGTGCTAAGGGAGCAAACTGCACAATTCTGGAGATCAGTGTGACAAGATGAGGGGATGAGCACTGGGAGAGAACATTGTGCATTTCTAGGAGACAAGGGAGGTTGGGACATTATAGAGTTCCATAGTTTTGAACCTCAAGGATGAGCTTGTGTCTAGTGATTGTGTAATGCACAATTAGGACCAAGCTGGGAGAATGAATTGTGCAATTATGGGAGTCAAGTTCAGGCCTTAAGCACTAAATTTCCATAGTGTAGCTATCCTAGGAGGCAGGAACTGCACATTGTGCAGTTACAAGAGGGAAGGTCATAGCTAGAGGACTGATACTACGTAGTGCGTGGTTTAGTGACACTGGGTGATGATAGGTTTCTCAGTCAGGAAGCTTTTCAAAAAATGACTAAGTGTGCGATCGGTGAGACTGATGTGAACAATGATAAGAGTTTGACTGTGATCACACACTTAGACTACTTGGTGACACAACAACATAGATCATCTAGGACACATAACAATGTGTTTCCCTCTATGCGATAACTTTATGACAACTTACGACAAGTGTGACACATAAGATACACTTTACGACGACCGTGACGACACTTGTGCAACAATGCTTAAAACTTCGAAAATGAGTGCAATAAATGTTTGCAAGGTTAGAACAATTCATTTACGCAAAGGTGACCTCTTGAAACCACCAACACATGCTTATGTACATGATGTGACAACTAACATGTTAAAAGACAACATTTTTCAAATGGGACAAAAACTCCTCAAGAAAACACATGGAATGAGTTTCAATGTTTGTGACGACAATGTACAAGACCAAGGAAGACTCTGAAATTGAGTGTAGGCCAAAGTTTTGGAGGGTGTTGTAGCAACAAAAACACCACCTAAATGACTTAGCCTAATAAACGTCATCTAACTTGTGTAACCTACCTATCTGATTAACCTAAATAATACACCTAATGTATTAACCTCTCTAATGCCTAATGAAATCTAGTAGCCTACCAAACCTTCTAAGCCATTAACCCTCCTAAACCTACTAACCCACCACACTACATAAGCTAATGATTTTTTTATTTATTTATGAAAATTGATAAATTTTAATACGTGATTATTAATAATCATAAATAAATTTAATTACAAGTATAGATAAATAAAATGTAGGTTTAGTGAATTAAAAAAAAAATGTAATTATATAAAATAATGAATGAATGTGTTTTAAATATTTTTATATCTGTCAAATGAAGGTTATGTTGTTTTTTATTTTGGTGAAATAAGTTTGGTTTTCAATTAGTTTTGATTTTTTAAACAAATACTATGAAATTTATTAAAGTTTTGGGAAAAATAAATATTAAACTCAGTATTTTGAAAACTAGAAAATAATTTTAATTTCTTAAAATGTAAAGTGATTTTTTTTCTAATTGATTGATGACTAATTTTATATGGTTTTAAATTGAATTGTGAGATATAAAAATTATATAAAAATAAAAAATCTATAAGAATTCTAATTGGTCCATGTCATAATAATGAATTATTATTCAAGTATTGCATAACACCATGCCAAATGTGGATAGCTACACAACCAAATAACTTCGCAAGTAAATTGCACAAAAATGAATACAACAGATGTAAACAAATGTACTATAAAATTATTAAACTCTTATATGTTAATTTTTTATATAATTTGTAATATTCTTATTAATTTAAAATAATATAAAATGTCATATATATATATTATATATATAATATATAATATAATATAATATATATAATATATAGATTTTAAATTATTAATTAACTTTTACTACTAAATAACAACGCTACATATTACACTTATTTATCAAATGACACCTCCTTTCTCACTAAATTCACATAACCCTCTATGTCGTAATTTCCTAAAATCCATTTGACCTATGTAACCCAATATCCCAATTAACTTACTTTCTCCACTAACTTACCTTCTCTATGTAACCTTTCCCACTAACTTAACCCACATAATCTATTAACTTATATTCCTAACTCTTGAACTCAAATATGTTGTAAATAATACTGGGGGGGGGGGGGTGGGTGAATCAGTATTTAAAAATCAATAATATTTCATTTCCGTATTCTGATTCATATACACTACATTAGTTAATGAAACTTGCGTGTATACACAACTGTATATAAGGCAACTACCGCATACCAAGTAAACTTATAATTTATTTTATTCTTCATATGTGGATCTTTAATCTATGCATCAGAACCATATAAATAGTAACCAAGAGTAGTAAAAACAAAACAGACAGTCAGACACATGAACACAAGATATAAGGTGGAAACCCAACGTGGGTGGAAACCACCTGCTGCAATCCTTTTTATCTTCATTTTAATAAGAAACTTCTTTTTACAATATTTTGTACTGGTGCAGTCTTATACCAGTACGCAGGCTTCTACCTGCAAAAGGCTACAACCTTCTCTCATTCTCCAGCTTCTCCTACAAGGGAGCTACAACCCCCTAGCTCTTGTACTAGTTGATGTACTAGTACGTAGGTGCTCACCTATAGAAGGCTACAACCTTCTCTTTTCTTCCAATGACGACGTTTCATATATTTTCAGAATGGATCCATCAATAACATCAATGAAACATCAAATATATCTACATCAACCAATCTCCTTTGCACCAATCAAAACTTAATCAAATAATCACTTCTCTGAATGTTGTAACCAGAATATTGTAACAGTAACCAGAACACAAGCTAGAACCCAGAACACTACAACATCAATCAAAAGTAGCTAAAGCATATTTTATGAGGTGTATGCTACTTCAATGTGATGAACCTGTGTGCATATGCACTTGTATCAAGGCAAACCTGCGTATATGCACTTTTGAAATGTCGAACCAATGTGTATACATGCCTTTCCTATAATGAACCTGCGTACAGATATGCAAATGATGATTTAACCTTTACAATTATTCAGAAATCAATTATGCCCAAATCATCATATTTACAAATTATGACATGCGCCAATTATTCAGATAAAAGATCAAAACCACACAAAGATACTTCTCTTCAAGCCTTAAGATCTTGACCCATCAATAGAACTTATCCTTCATCAAGCACTCAGGTTCAACCTTAATTTAGATCTAGTTATGCACCATAACCCAATAACCTATAATCTAGATCTTGCTCTTCATTATATATTCAATTCATGAGTGCCTTTGCCTAATGATCTTCTCCTCCTTTTATAGTCTTAGGCCTTACTCAATACCATGGTCCAAAACCACTTGGAATCAATACCTTGGACCAAATACTTGGGGTTAACACTTCAGACAACATACCTTGGATCAATACCATGGACCAAAATACCATGGACCAAATACCATAGACCAAAACCATGTTTTCCAACACGTATGTGCCTTTCCTTTCATGAAAGTGCATGTGTACCCTATATGAATTTTTTGGTCTGCTAACCCACCTATAGACATAGCTTGGTCAATGGGAACTGTGTATACCTTTATTTCTTCATTCTATGAGCCTAAACTGTGATTTGTCATCTGTGAGAGTTGGCATCGAGGACAACACCTGTGTCATAGCACCAAATCTGTGTCATAATGCCAACAATCTCCCCCTTTGGACTTGATGGCAACCCAAGACACTCTCCCCCTTTGTCACCAAGGGCAAAGGGTTATGCTCCCCCTGAGTACATGTTGAATTCTCTGATATGCTGAAGTGTGCTATCCATGCTCCCCCTAACTGCAAGCAAAGTCTGCAAAAAGATGTTCGACAAGAAGAACATGACTCTATACATTATAAATGACCTTCGTATCACCAAAGGCTCATACATACATCCATCTCCCAACCAAGTGGGGATATACCAAATGTTTATACATGACAAAACAAGAACATTACATCATCCATCCCATGCATAGTGGGGAAACAAAATAGGTCATTTCACGACCTTAATAATAAAGATATACATGACATAGAGACAAAATATCTAAAACAAGACTATGATAGTTATTAGCAACTATCATCAGCAGCATCTGTTAATTACCATCCAGATCAGCAACCATGATCTCCCTCTACACCTATTCCACTTGAATCTATGAATTTGTACCAAGATCTTCTAAGATAATGCCAACAATGCATTCTTAGAAGTATATGCTCCCCCTGAACTTGTGCCAGATGATCATTGTCAGACCCATATCAGACCCTTTTCATCCTGAGTCTGGCCCACTGTTTTTCTTCAAGCCAATGTATACGCGTCTGTATCCATAGCAACCAGCATATGTACATGGATATGCTTCACGAAACTTACATACAACCACTTTTCTCTGAAAACGATAAGTTTCAACAGCAAGATGATGCATCAACTACTCCCAACTTCTGTTTGAGATATTCAAATGTTTCTCTGGGTAGTGGTTTGGTGAATATATCAACAACATGTTCTTTGGGGGGAATGTACTCCAATTTGACCTTTTGTTTAAGCACTTGTTCACGGAGAAAATGATATTTGATAGGTATGTGCTTGGTTTTGGAATGCATGACTATATTCTTTGAAATACTAATTGCACTTGTATTATCACATAGAATGGAGATGGATGGAGTACATGTAATATGAATATCTTGCAATGTTTGCATCATCCAAAAGAGTTGTGTGTAGTAAGATGTAGTAGCCGCATATTCTGCTTCAGTTGTAGATAATGCAATTGAACTTTGTTTCTTGTTGAACCAAGATACTAATCTGAAGCCCATATAAAATGCACCACCACTAGTGTTTTTTTTTTGTCATCCATGCTTCCTACCCAATCTGCATCTGTATATGCATGAAGTGTAAGATCTGTATCTCTAGGATACCATAAACCAAAATTTTGAGTTCCTTGAAGATATTTGAAAATCCTTTTGACTGCCTGAAGATGTGATTCCTTTGGATTTGCTTGGAATTTTTCGACTATTCCCACTACATGCATGATGTCTGGTTGAGTACCTATTAGATAGAGTAGACTGGCAATAATGGATCTGTAGGTTAGTTGATGCATTGCTGCTGATTCATCATTTGAGCTGAGACTGCATCCTGTTACCATAGGGGTACATACTAGTTTAGAATCTTCCATGCCATATTTTTTCAAGATCTGCTTGAGGTACTTGGTTTGTGATATAAAGATACCATCTTCTTTTTTTGAACTGTAAACCAAGTAAATATGTGAACTCACCAAGCAGGGACATCTCAAATTCTTCCTGCATTACCAAAGCCAAGTTTTAACTCATGGCTTCTTCATTGCTACCAAAATTGATATCATCAACATACATAACAAGTATTAGTAGTTTATCATTGTCAATCTTTGTATATATATTGCTATCAGCTGATCCTTTAGGAAAACCTTGTTGATGGAGGTATTTGTCAAGACAGTAATACCAGGCCCTTGGAGGTTGTTTTAGACCATAGAGAGCCTTTCTGAGTCTGCATAAAAGTTTTGAATCATTTCCAAGGATGAATCCATCTGGTTGCTCAATATATACTTCTTCTTCTAAGTCTCCATTAAGAAAATCATATTTACATCCATTTGGTATACTTTGAATTTCTGAAAGCTAGAAAGAGCAAGGAACATTCTTATGGCTTCAAGTCTAGCAACAGGTGCAAAAGTTTCTTCAAAATCTATACCTTTTGTTGAGCATATCCTTTACAAACAAGTCTAGCCTTGTTTCTAATAACTTCTCCATTTTCATTCAACTTATTTTTGAATATCCATTTGTTCCTTATGATGTTCTTATCATGAGGTCTAGGAACTAATTCCCAAGTATTATTCTTTTCAATTTGCTCAAGCTCTTTATTCATGGCCTTGACCCAACATTCATCTTTGCATGCTTCATGTACATTTTGAGGTTTGATGGTAGAAAGTAATGCTAGATAGCTTGAAGCTTCTGTAATAGTTCTTCTTGTTTGCACATCTGCCTCCTTTTGTCCCAAAATTTGAGTCTCTGGATGATTTTTCTGCACATATCTGGATGGAGTCTTTTCTTCTACCATTATCTATTCTTCTAGTGCTTCATTGGTTTCTTCTTCATAATTAGTTTGATTTGATGTGGAAGGATAATTCTCATCTTCTTCATAATCTTCAGTTTTTACCTACTTTGGATTTTTTCCTGCTTCATAAACCACAACATCAATACTTTCAACAATTTTTCCAAGACTTTTATTATAACACTTATATCCTTTACTTCAGGAAGAGTAACCAAGGAGAATGCCTTCACATGCTCTAGGTTCAAACTTGCCAAGGTTTTCATTAGTCCTTTTGATGTAACATTTGCCTCCAAAAACTTTGAAGTATTTTATAGTAGGAGTCTTACCATAGCAAAGTTCATGTGGAGTTTGAGTGCTATTTACCCAAACATTTGTTTTGTTGAGAATAGTGACAACAACAAATGTAGCTTCACCCCAGAAGGTTGCAGGAGTTCTAGACTCATCTAGCATGGCACGAGCCATTTGTTGAATAGTTATGTTCATCCTTTCTACCACTCCATTTTGCTGAGGAGTCCTTGCCGTAGAGAATTCCCTTTTTATTCCATGTTCTTCACAAAAGTCGAAGAATTCATCTGAGGTAAATTCCCCTCCTCGATCAGATCTGAGGCATTTGATTTTGCGATCTGATTCATTTTCAACCAATGCTTTGAAGGCTTTGAACTTTTCAAATGCTTCATCTTTATGCTTTAGAATTCCTATCCAACACGTTATGGAAAATTCATCAATGAACAATATAAAGTATTCTTCTCCACGAGGTGACTTTTTCCTTGATGGACCACATAAATCAGTATGAACAAGTTCAAGAGGCTTACTAGTTGATCCTTCCTTCTCAGGGAAATGAACTCTAGTTTGTTTACCAAATTGACATGATTTGCATATTGTATTTTTTGGAATGTTGATATCTGGAAGATCATGAACAACCTTGTATCTGCATGCTTCTCTTATTTGAGAGAAGCTTAAATGCCCCAATCTTCTATGCCATAGCTAGCGTTCATCATTTTTGCCTAGGTAGCACTGTTTTTGTCCTCCCTTGAGTATGTATAGGTTATTTGGAGTTCTTATACCTTTGATCATTGTTTCTCCTGTATCAATCTCATGAACAACACATCTATTTGATTGAAATACTACCTCATTTCCTTGATCACACATTTGACTGACACTAAATTGATTATGCTTTAGACCATCAACATACATAACATTCCCAGCTTTAGCCTTTTATTTTAAGAGAATAGAGCCTTTACCTTTTATGACTGCAGGAGTGTCATTTCCAAATATGACTTTCTTTTCCTTTTCCAAGGCATTATATGACTGAAGTTTTTCTTTATCACCTGTCATGTGTTTCAAGCATCAACTGTCGATGTACCACTAATTTTGTTGTCCTTCTTTCTTTCTCTATGTTTTGGGATCTAATGAAGTTTTCTCCTTCTGAGATGTTTGCCGAAATTTACTCCTGCATTTAGAATCTTCATGACTGAAGTTGTTACAGATAGAGTATTCTATTTCATTTTCAAGAGCAAAAAAGTTATTGTAGGTCCTTTTCATGATCCTAGTCACATTCCTTTGATTTCGTGTTTCTCTAGTCATGAGGGTCTTGTAAGCAACACATTGAGCAGCTTTGTGTTCAATGTTATGACATGAAAAACATTGGCCATTAAAGAAATTCCTGCTATTATCGAACCTATTGACCTGGTGATTGCAGTTTCCATTGACATTCATTCTTGAAGCAAATTGAGTATGATTTACCTAAGGTTGGTTGTAGCTTATGTTCATCCTTGAAGTAGATTGAACCCAATTTACTTGGTTATTTGCTTTATGCCTTTGCTAACAATTGTCAAACTGTTCACTTCTCCTTGCTGCATCAAGATAGCTTTTGGAGGTTGACGACTTATGTGCTTGAGATGCTTCTTCAGTATATCCAAGACCTATCTTTATCAGAGGAGAATGCTGCTCTTTGATAATTTCATCTAAAGTTTCTTATCCTTTAGCAAATCTGAGATTGAGAGATTTTGTTTTCTCAATATCTTTTCTTAGACCCACAATTTCACATTCTAATTTTTCATTGTGTTTTCCCTTTTCAGCAAGTTGGAATGTCAGAGTATCTATAATCATATTCTTTTCTTCTAAACAAATTTTAAGTTTACAAATTTCTTCATAAATACCATATTCTTCTAAAGCATCCAAGAAATCATCATCTTCAAAAGCCATCAAAATTCTATAGTCATTACCATGTTCAACTTCATCACTATTTGATAAACCATCACTATCTTCATGCGTATAATAGCTCTTCTTACTTAAATTCTATTTTCTATTCCATTTTGCTGATTCCTTACCTTTATCAATCTTATCTTTTTGAGGACATTTGGCCGCATAATGATCGACTCTTCCACAGGCAAAGCATTTGAAAGGCAGCTTACCTCTGAATATTCTAGAACCTCGTTGAAGGTTCTTGACAAAGTTTACTTCTTCCTCTCCTAAAATATGTCCTGATTCATTGAGTTCTTCTTTTCTTGAAGATTTGAATGCGGCTTCATTCATATCTGATGGACCCTCTTCTCTCATTTCGAAAGCAGTTAGGATTCCGTGCAGCTATGTCACAGTAATACTATGAAGATTCTAATTCTTCTATGGTAGAAACTTTTGACTCAAACTTAGGAGACAAGGATCTTAAAACCTTTTCAAATACAGTAACTTCTATTATCTCTTCACCCAAGTTTTTCATGTGATTAGCAATCTCATCTATATGTAAGAAGTAATTATCTGTACTTTCATCATTATGCATTTTGAGAGTTTCATATTAAATTATGAGATATTGTAGTTTTGCACATTTTACCTGATTGTCTCCTTCATAGCTTAGAACAATCTTGTCCCATATTTCTTGGTTGTTTTGAGCTGCAGAACTTTGATAAATTTTGATTGTGACAGACTCCCCAATAATGTATTGACAGCCTTTGCATTTGTTTCATACTGCTTTTTACCTGCTATATCTGTAGGAATTGCTGATGTAAATGTGTATCCTCCTTCCACGATTTCCCAAACATTGATTCCAAGAGATTGCAGACAGGCTGTGGTTCTTACCTTCCAATAGATGAAGTTCTTCCCATCAAAGATTGGTGGTCTAATGGATTCCTCCCTTTCGTAGGTACTCATGATGATAGATCTTCCTTCAAGCGATCAAGCTTCTTTTGAAGGACCTGCTTTGATAATAATTGTTGGAAATAATACTAAGAGAGGGGGGGTTAATCAATATTAGAAAGTAAATAATATTTCATTTCCATATTCTGATTCATATATGCTACTTTAATTAATGAAACTCACATGTATACACAATTGTATATAAGGCAACTAGCGTATACCCAGTAAACTTATAATTTAGTTAACTATTCATATGTGGATCTTTAATATATGCATTAGAACCATATAAACAGTAACCAGGAGTAGTAAAAACAAAACACACAGTCATGCACATGAACACAAGATATAAGGTCGAAACTCAATGCGGGTGAAAGCCACTCGTTGCAATCGTCTCTATCTTCCTTTTAATAAGAAAATTCTTTTTACAATATTTTGTACTAGTGCAGTCTTATACCATTACGTAGGCTTCTACTCACAGAAGGCTACAACCTTCTCTTGTTCTCCAGCTTCTCCTATAAGGGAGCTACAACCCCCTAGCTCTTGTACTAGCTGATGTACCAGTACATAGGTGCTGACCTATAGAAGGCTACAACCTTCTCTTTTCTTCCAGTGACCACGTTTCATAAATTTTTAGATTGGATCCATTAATAACATCAATCAAACATCAAATATATTTTCATCAACCAATATCCTTTGCACCAATCAAAATTTAATCAAACAATCACTTCTCTGAATGTCTTAACCAGAATACAGTGATAGTAACCAGAACCTAGAGCACTGCAACAACAATTAGAACTGGTTAAAGCATATTTTATGAGGTGTACGCTACTTCAATGTGATGAACCTGCATGCATATGCACTTGTATCAAGGAAAACCTGTGTATACGCAGTTTTGAAATGTCGAACCAATGTGTATACATGCCTTTCTATAACGAACCTGCGTATAGATCTGTAAATGATGATTTAACCTTTACAATTATTCAGACATCAGTTATACCCAGATCATCATATTTACAGATTATGACATGCGCCAATTATTCAGATAAAAGATCAAAACCACACAAAGATACTTCTTTTCAAGGCTTAAGATCTTGACCCATCAATAGAACTCATCTTTCATCAAGCGCTTAGGTTCAACCTTGATTCAGATCCAACTGTGCACCATAACCCAATAACCTGTAATCTAGATCTTGCTCTTCATTAGATATTCAATTCATGAGTGCCTTTGCCTAATGATATTCTCCTCCTTTTATAGTCTTAGGCCTTACTCAATACCACGGTCCAAAACTACTTAGAATCAATACCTTGTACCAAATACCTGGGGTCAACACTTTGGACAAGATACCTTGGACCAATACCATAGACGAAATACCATGGACCAAAACCAAGTTTTCCAACACGTACACGCCTTTCCTTTCATGAAAGTGTGTGTGTACGCTATATGCATCTTTTGGTCTGCTAACCCACGTGTACGCATGGCTTGGTCAATGGGAACCTGTGTCTACCTTTCTTTCTTCAGTCTATGAGCTTGAACTATGATCTGTCATCTGTGAGAGTTGCCATCAAAAACAACACCTATGTCATTGCACCAAATTTGTGTCATAATTTCAACAAAATACTCAACCTACCTAACCTATCAACTTTTATTTTAAACTTTTTAACTCAAATACTCAATTTAATACAAAAATGAACCGATAAAGAGGGAAAAAAACAAAAAAATAAAAATATTTTAAAACATTACTATAAAATAAAATTTAAGAAAAAATAAAAAACTTCAGGAGAGGAAAAGAAAATTACTCAAAACTTTTTAAGAAATGATCACTTAAAAATGTCATCTTAGTCATTTTGAGATACCTATAAAGAGAGAGAAATGTTACCGCATAACAAAATGTCATGTTAGTCATTCTGAGATACCTATAAAGAGCTAGGAATGTCATCGAGTTCTACTAAGAGATGCAAATTTAAGTTGCCCAAAAGCCATTGTTAAAAAGTCTTTAAAATATCCTCTTCTAGTAATCACTATACAAAATTGCACACATGGTGCATAACACACACATAAATGCCTATTCTCTCATAGGCACATAAGGGATACAAATTTTTAATCTAAACTTGATAATTTTATCACACATGAGACAATTAATGTTATGTAATTCGTTGAATTAGTTTTGATTGCACCTCTATTCTCTCATAGGCACATTAGACATACAAATTTGTAATCTAAACTTGTTAATTTTATCACACACGAGACAATTAATTTTGATTGCACTTTTCGTTGAATTAGTTTTGATTGCACCTTTCTTTCTGGTGAGAATTTCCCAAGGTAATGTATACTAATTAGAGCATCCAATCTTCTTTAAAAGAATTAGTTTTTAGTAAATGGTACTCATGGTATGTGGGTTGTTATGACTAAATGTTATGTAATTCATTGTATTAGTTTTGATTGTACCTTTATTTTATGTAAGAATTTCTTAATGTAATGTGTACTAATTAGAGTAATTAGAGCATTTAGCCCCTTTTTTTTAACATAGTTTTTAAGTGAATGATGCTCATGGTATGTGGGCATTATGATTAAATTAAATAATAAATATTTTTGAGAAACTGTATTCGGATGATCCACAGTGTTCTTCATTCTTTTGTCGACGTTTCGAGTCTATACCAAGACTCATCATCAGGACTTTTGACATTATTTATATCTTGCTTTCCTCCTCTCTGCATATCAAAAGTCCTGATGATGAGTCTTGGTATAGACTCGAAACGTCGACAAAAGAATGAAGAACACTGTGGATCATCCAAATACAGTTTCTCAAAAAACACTCCACAGAAACCTACAAAGTAATAAATATTTTATGTATTAATGTCATTTTATTTGGAAATATTATTTATAATAAAAAATAATGGTTTTTTTAGTTAAAATTTTTGGTTATAAAGGATATTTTTATGTTTTTTTTTTTAATTCGGATTTCTGTGATCCATATTACATTAAGAAGAGTCTTTTTGGTAGAACTCACATAGGATTTCGATTTAGCATCATCTACACTAAATTGGGAGGTCTTGAAACTTGGGTCTCATGCTAATATGATTGTGATCACCTCATTTGATCCGGATTTAAACAGGAACGCAACAAAATACAGAGATAACCATATACACAAAGATGTAGCGGAAACAATTCTTCATTTCATTAATGGAAAATACCGAAATATGCTTACAACCAGAAATGGAAATAAAGCAGCTAGGGCGATGGTAGCTTATCTCTGAGAAGAGATGTGGTGACTACATGCCTCTGAACTATTCCGATCTGTGTTACAATGAGGCTCAAAGGCTTATTATTGTTTTGAAACAATGGAAAACCCTTCACATTCCAAAACCTAACCCTAGAAGATGAAACGCCAAATTGTGGGCCCCGTTTTGGGTAAATTGGTACATCAATTTCCCAGGGTCGTAACTTCGGCATATGATCTCTGTTTGACATGTATGATAGCTCGTTAGCAAGATCTATCCGAGAACTATCACATTGGGAAGGGAAACATCAGTCCATGGACCCATGTTGCCCCTAGATTTCCCAAAAAACATCATTTAGGGCCTCAGAACGGCTCTAGAAGTTCAGGACCCGAAAAACTGCTAAAAATAGTAAATTGTGCTGCAATTTAGGAAACTGAAAAAGCTGAAACAGAAAATTGTGGGGGTCCAAATGGGATAGGTGGGTGGCCACCAACATCCACCTAGATCATTCCTCCCCCCTTAGGAAGCAATGGTCCCCATTGCATTGAGTTTCTCCCTGAGATGAGGAAGCTTATGCTTAGCTGGGTCGTTGGTGAGTTGTTCTGCAATCTCTGATGTGTTCAGAAATGGTGGGAAGGATGGTTGATGACGGTCCACATTGAACACTTGGTGCAAGCGAAGGAATGGAGGAATGATGTGCTTCAAAGCATTGTTGCCGATAGCCTTGGTACTAGTGCAAGGACCTTGTCGGAGTGGTCGGAGCTTCTGATGGGCTCTTGTAAGGCATTCTTTCTGTAGATGTAACCAAACTTTGTCGCCCACCTGAAACTTATGTGGTACCCCTGTGGGTGAGGAGAAGTTGTTTTTGTGTTTTGTCATGATTTTATCCTTCTCCTGCTGCTGCTGCGTGGAGGAACCCTTTGCGGGGGTCATGGATGTAGCGACGATCTTCCCCTTACTTTGGGAGTGAACCATACAGATGAATTTCCTGGTCTGTGATATGACCTTGCTGCCTTTCTTAGCAGTGATCAAATATGTGGCAGTAGGTGGGGCTACCTTTGGTATCCTATATAATGAATTATTCAAAGAAATAATGATAGTACGAGGCCTTGACTCATACGCAGCATGTCGCCTCCACAAGTATGGTTGGCCTAATAATACATCACAAACATCCAAAGGTGTAACATCACACAATACCTCGTCTGTGAATGGTTTGATGCTGTAGGAAAGGCGGCACTGCTGGCGAACTTTGAGATATCGTCCTTCATGAAGCCACCCAATACTATACGGCTGCGGGTGTGGTGTAGTCGGTAGGCCCAACCGCTTCATGACCTCTACTAAAATAAGGTTCTTTTGGCTACCACTGTCGACAATGAATTGCAGTGGTGAACCCTTCACCCACATCTGTGAGTGGAAAGGACGTTCCCCCTCCTCTGGCTCTTCGGGCTCATTCTTCTGGATCTTGGCAGTGGCAATAGTGGCGTTGGGATCTGCATCAATGATCTGCTTCCCTTTGCCATTCCCCTTGTCAAGTTCTGGCTTAGGGTCGAAACATGTATCTGATTCGGAAGCCTTCAAATCGGCCACCAGCGACTGCTTGGTCTGACACTCACTTGTGTTATGAGTGGGAATCTTGTGGAACTCACACCACTTTCCTATGTCCTTCTTCGGCTTCGTGGTGATGTTCTTTTCTTGGAGCTTCGACGGGTTGTCTTGGGTCACCCCGCCTTGGCTTTGTCATTTGGTCTTCTAATTCGCAGATCCAAAGTCTCGCTTCTTCTGTTTGAACTTTTGCTCAATTTTGACAGCGTATCGGTATGTTGTGCCCAGTGAGGAGATGTTCAAGAACTCCATTTCTTCCTAGATGTATCTATGTAGGCAGCCACGATATTTGAGTACCAGATGCAGCTTAGAATCTTTGATACCCAACTGTGTGTGAAGGGTATGAAAAATGTTTGTGAACTCCGGCACATCTTGGTCTTGTCCTTGCCGCAGTGTGGTCCATTTGATGTATTTGTCCTCATAGCGTTTGATAGGGTAGTACTACTCCTTGATGGCATCCTGGAATGAATCCCAGGTGGGTGTGATTGAAAATAGTAAGCCTGTGCTTTCATCCTTCTGCTCGCAGTAGGTTTCCCACCAGTCCTTGATGTGGAGGGCTGCTTTGAGAATAGCAAAAACAATCTTTTCCCGACTTGAAAATTCATGAACAGAAAAATATCCTTCTAGCAGATTTAACCATTTATCTACGACATCTGCATCTATTTGACCCTTGAATATGGGGATTTCAAAATTAACTTGTATGTTAAAGGGCGTGGCGTTTCTAGAGTAGCTACTGGAAGCCAATGCGTCACCTCTGGGTAGCCGCTGAAGGATCTGTACAAAGCTATCCATCATTGCGTTCCTTTGCCGCTCGAGGGCTTCTTCGAGCAAGATTTTGATAGGATCTCCTCCCCCCTCATCTTTCTTCTCATCCGCCATGGGAGGCCGTCGGGATTTGCGAGGCTGGTCTTGCAAAGGTTCGACTAGTTCAAGCCCTAACTCCTTATATCCCGACCTCGTTGGGGACATGCAAAGAAAAACAGAGAAAAGCAGACCGCTCTGATACCACTGATTCGGATTTAAATAGGAACGCAATAAAATATAGAGATAACCATATACATAAAGATGTAGCGGAAACAATGCTTCATTTCATTAATGGAAAATACCGAGATATGCTTACAACCAGAAATGGAAATAAATCAGCTAAGGCGATGGTAGCTTATCTTTGAGAAGAGATGTGGCAGCTACATGCCTCCGAACTGTTCTGAACTGTGTTACAATGAGGCTCGAAGGCCTATTTATTGTTGAGAAATAATGAAAAACCCTTCACATCCCAAAACCTAACCCTAGAAGATGAAACGCCAAATTGTGGGCCCCGTTTTGGGTAAATTGGCACATCAATTTCCCGAGGTCGTAACTTTGGCATACGATCTCCGTTTGACGCGTATGATAGCTCGTTAGAAAGATCTATCCGAGAACTACCACTTTGGGAGGGGAAACATTGGTTCATACACCCATGTTGCCCCCAGATTTCCCAAAAAATGTTGTTTAGGGCCTGAAAACGGCTCCGGAAGTTCAGGACCCGAAAAAAACTGCTAAAAATAGTAAATTGTGCTACAATTACGGAAACTGAAAAACTGAAAGAGAAAGTTGCGGGGGTCCAAATGGAATAGGTGGGTGGCCACCAACATCCACCTGGATCAACGTGACTCACCCACCCTCATATTTGGCGTCACACACTACCACTGCTAATTTTATGACTGTTGTCCCAGCCTGTGCATTGCCTATGATATGAAATTCTAGAACTATTTAACATGCTTGTTCGATTATTGACTCAAGTTTTCTGCTTCTCACTTTCATTTACTCTTTCTCATTTAGCGCCTATGTCTTCTCCTTGTATATCTGTGCATTGTTGACTTTGTACATACTGACGATCGCAAGGGCATGCTACTCCTGGAACTATAACTCATTTGAGACCCCTTGATGCAATGCGTGGAGGTTATGGAGGAGTAGTGCAGCCACATTGATTCCAAGATCCTTGGAACACTCACTCTTGCTTGAGTCTAGCTTGCTTGCACCGCACTCGCTTGCCCAACTCTTGCCTGGATTCTACTAGGCTAGATCTACGACTTGTGCATATCCTTATGGAAACTCCCTAGTGTCTTCATATATTATTGTTCAAAGTACAAACATAGTTCGGATGTGGTATTGTGAACCTTGTCACTGATCTCATCTAAATCACCCTTTATTAACACAAGAGGGTCCACATGTGATTGCTTATCTGACTTTCACTTATTTCATGGACCTGTTGTTGTCTCTTTGGTGTGCTTCTAGAATTTAAATGGGGTGGACACCTCTTCACCCCCATCGTCACCCTATGCAAATAGCTCATGTTCATCAGTGCATTGTGAGGTTGATTTGTTACTCACTTTAGTATCTTGTGTTTCCTTCTCAACCCTCTCTTTAGCAGTGCGCTCCTTCACAACCTACTCTTTCTCTACAACTGCCTTAGTACCAGCTTCTTTTTTCTTCTGTTGGGAAGCCTTCTCCCACATGACTCCCTGTTCTTGTTCTTTCTTCTTTTTCGCAGGGCTCACCTAATTAGATTCTTCAACAAGTTATATAATGCCAACATCCAGCATTTTATCCATATCTTGGTGAACCTTCTCCTTATACTTAGGATTAAGGCGATAAGGCCTCTGTATGATAGGCTTCACATTTAGCTTCAATGTGATCCTCATAATTCCCAAGTCACCAAGTATTCCCTTTAAATATGAAAACTTAGTGGGGAAGAGATCCTGGTATTCATGAAGTAATTCAACAACTTTTTCTAATGTAGCATCATCCCAATAATCTCCAATCATCGCGAACTTCGGTTCCTCCTTATTGCCAATGTTTACCTATCTTGTTTTCAAAGGTGAGGAGATGTTTGGGTCCTCTACTTGTGGTCCTTCTATTATTCGATGCCCTTTTGTCTCTAGAATATTGATATTCCTCAGGTCTTCTTCATCCTCTTCATTGGTCACATTATATCATTCTAGTGTGTGGCGCAACTGGGTGCTCCAATTCAGTTGGGTCCATTCCATAGGTTCCTTTGGTATCCTAAAGATAACCACTTTAATCTCTTGAATTGCTTCATCTATGCTTGCAAACCTATCCTCGAAGCTGAAAGTCAATAAGAAACCTTCCTTCAATACATCCCATTTCGCAGTGCCATGGAAGAGCTCTGTTTTGAGATACCAATTCAGTGGGATGGTATCCAAGGTGTGAAAAAATATATACCCATTCTACCCATGGTTTTGTCCTCCACACCTTAGTCCATTTTTCCAAGTGATTGCGTGAATCATCCTTCCCACTATATTTCTTAGTCATTCTAGTATTAGCATGCCCAAAGCGTAACTTCATCATTCGCTTATAATCCCTCCATCCAGAAAATATTTCTTTATGCATACCCTACCATCGTGTGTATGTAGTTGTAACGCCAACTCTCATGCTTGAAAATGGTGGTATTTAGGGACTTCAGTCTCAAATTCATCTAAAAACATTATATACATCAGTCAGACCATCATAATAAGGTAGCTTTCTTACATCTGATGAAACACAACACAACAACTTCGTCATCATATTGCATCGCAATGTAGATACTTCATGTAAGTGGTTTTTCCAATGCTCTAATTCCTTACCTGAGTGAGAAGTACATGAACTCTCCCAGTCCCATGCAATCCATCAATCCACAGTTAGATTGATCCAGTCCTGATTTCACATTGTTATCTTGTAGACTTGATCCAGCTCATCATCACTTTCTACATAATCACGGACTAGTTCAGTATGGCATGCCCCTTCCGTAGGATCCAGTGGTACTATAACCCTTAGCGCCTTCCTTTCAAATGACATTGTCCTTTTCTTCAAATTAATGAACCCATCCAAATCAATAGCCCAGTCGATTCCCAGGAGCGCGGGGTAGGGATTACTGTCATCAACAATTTCTATAACTTTGAAGTCTACTAATGCACTCACACCTTCAATATCAACTGTCACTCCATACAATCGTCCGATGGGGATGATTTTCTGTTGATTTTCCATTCAAAGTTGAATCAACGACCACTGCAATGCAGTTCTCCCCATCCTTTCTCATGTCTATTTTAGCATAACATTCACATTGGACCCCATATGAAAAATTACTAGGTCCATTTCATAATTGCTTGCGTGCACTGTTAGCCATATCTTGTGCCCTGTTCATGCCTTATTCTTACCATTTTTTCTAACTATGGGTTGCTCCAACTGAGTCATCTCCTTATTGGTGCACTTGTCTATTAAGTCTTACAATCCTTCCATAGCCTTTCTGTCGCACAGTAACTTCATGCATGTCTCCAAAAAAGAAGTGAGTATGGAAGGATCAACCTCTTGTGTCACATTGGTCTTAGGTGTCTTTTCCTGGCTTCTTGAGGTGGCGACCTCAACAAAGATCTTCTTTTCTTCCATGAATGTGTCCTTAGCATAATTAAGGTCAAAGGTGACTTCTTTCTCAGGAGCTTTGTAGACCCATCCATCTTCATCAGGCTGCTTATCTTTATCTGTGCTAGTCATCATACCAGTTCTTAGTACAATTTTAACATTCTGATATTCCTTGCGGGGCTCAACCTTCACCATTTGTAAATTATGCGTAGGCTATTGAGACTGTGTTTTATTTTCTTGCATTTTAGTTATTATCACTAGATAGTCTTTTATGGGATGGTCAAATTGTCTATAGTATTGACACAGAGGGTATTTAGGAATTGGGAAATCTCGTGTGAAGTGCCTCAACTGTCTGTAGTTGTAGCAAATAATTTGACCATGACCTCTACCAGGTCCTCCTCCCCCTCCTCATCCTTTTCCTCAGCTTTGAAAACGCCCACGCGCTCCTCATGTGCCTTGATCTAGAGGCCATATTTATGCTTGCATATGGTAAGTAGGGGTTCTCTCCATCATTAGATCATAACTCGGAAAATGTCACTCATCATGACCTACAAATTTACAGATATTGCAAAACAGTTGTTGGGGTGTCTGAAAGAACTTCTGAAGTAAGTGGCAGTTATCTGTTGCATGTTCACTGGTAACTTGACAAATGGCAGACCATAGCATAGTCCCCGTGGTTAGCTTGGTTGGGGATTCTAACTTCAGTGGTACTATCCCCCCCTTAAAATATAATTCGTGTAAATTGGACAGTGATCTTTAGTGTGGTTGTGGCCTGTTACACTGAATTTTGTCACCCTGACTATTTGCAGTATGTGGCCTCATCAATAGCCACATTGTCCTCTTTGTCAAGCCCCATACCTCTGCTCTTCATGTCAAAACCTCAAAGAGAGAGAAACTCACTTAAAAACATGTTTATCTCTGGGTACGCAGATTCTCTCTACCTTTCCTGCGTGTACGCACTCCATATACATTAGACCTGCGTAGTAATACG
>APFE031756213.1:222391-263868 GCA_000404065.3 Pinus taeda | reverse complement strand
CTCAGAATATTTGATACCCAACTGTGTGCGAAGGGTATGAAAAATGTTTGTGAACTCCGGCACATCTTGGTCTCGTCCTTGCCGCAGTGTGGTCCATTTGATGTATCTGTCCTCATAGCTTTTGATAGGGTAGTACTGCTCCTTGATGGCATCCCGGAATGAATCCCAAGTGGGTGCAGCTGAAAATAGTGATCCTGTGATTTCATCCTTCTGCTTGCAGTAGGTTTCCCACCAGTCCTTGATGTGGGCACTGCTTTGAGAAGAGCAAAAACAATCTTTTCCCGACTTGAAAATTCATGAACAAAAAAATATCCTTCTAGCAGATTTAACCATTTATTTATGGCATCTACGTCTATTTCACCCTCGAATACGGGGATTTCAAAATTAACTTGTACCTTAAAGGGCGTGGCATTTCCAGAGTAGCTGCTGGAAGCCGATGCGTCACCTCTGGGTAGCCGCTGAAGGATCTGCGCAGAGCTATCCATCATCGCGTTCCTTTGCCGCTTGAGGGCTTCTTCGAGCAAGATTTTGATAAGATCTCCTGCGCCCTCGTCTTTTTTCTCATCTGCCATGGGAGGCCGTCGGGATTTGCGAGGCTGGTCTTGTAAAGGTTCGACCAGTTCAAGCCCTAACTCCTTATATCCCGACCTCGTTGGGGACATGCAAAGAAAAATAAAGAAACAGTAGACCGCTCTGATAGCACTAATCCAGATTTAAACAGGAATGCAACAAAATGCAGAGATAACCATATACACAAAGATGCAGCGGAAATAATGCTTCATTTCATTAATGGAAAATACCGAAATATGCTTACAACCAGAAATGGAAATAAAGCAACTAGGGCGATGGTAGCTTATCTCTGAGAAGAGATGTGGTGACTACATGCCTCTGAATTGTTCCGAACCATGTTACAATGAGGCTCGAAGGCTTATTTATTGTTGAGAAACAATGGAAAACCCTTCACATTCCAAAACCTAACCCTAGAAGATGAAACGCCAAATTGTGGGCCCCGTTTTGGGTAACTTGGTACATCATTTCCCGGGTCGTAACTTGCATATCGATCTTCGTTTGACATTATGATAGCTGTTAGAAGATCTATCCGAGAACTACCACTTTGGGAAGGGAAACATCAGTCCATAGACCCATGTTGCCCCCAGATTTCCCAAAAAATGTCGTTTAGGGCCTCAAAACGGCTTCGGAAGTTCAGGACCCGAAAAACTACTAAAAATAGTAAACTGCGCTACAATTTAGGAAACTGAAAAAGCTGAAACAGACAATTGTGGGGGTCCAAATGGGATAGGTGGGTGGCCACCAACATCCACCTGGATCATCATTTTTTGACATTAAGTCATAATGTTGGATTGAAAAAAACCCCACATGCTTAGATAACAAGAAGGAAACTCTATATGAATGATTGATAAGGAATAATACTTGGGAAGGTTTTGAAAACAGGGTGGAAATCTAAGCAGGCTTGAAAAATAACATTGGTAAATGTGGTTGAACTAGAGTCTTACTAGCATGGGTGACCTTTTTTGGAAGTCCTTGTTACTAGGTACGGCGTGAAAATTGTTTTTATGTGATTTTTTTTCACTAGATTCGATCTTGTCTCTTCACCCTTATGATAATCGCTTTATGCAATTATTATTGAGTGGATTGTTTAATCTCATGAGACTATTTTGAATTCCATTTCCTCACGCTTATGTGAATTACCATGTAATATAATGTGTTTCAAGTGGACTATTCAATCTTGTGAGAAATTTATCATTAGTCCTCATGGTAGATTGGTCATGGTGAGTGACTTGAGTATTAAATAATACTTGTAATTGATCCCCCTGCAAATTGATAAATTTTGCATATTGGACTATATAAGCCACCACCATATACATAAATAAAAAAAAGACACATTGAAATAATTGGTTCATAAGGAGAAATACTTTCTAAGGTCCTAAAAATAAGGTATATATTTAATTGAGGTTGATTATATAGAAAACTTCCATGGTTTAACATGCTTGGGCTAGATTTGGATGGGTCAACTTCCTTAGAATGTTTATGTCAGTGAGTGCATGTCCCAAAGATTATGATTGATTCTATGTGATTCATTTCACCAATTTAATTTCACTTGTTTACATTTGTCAAATTCACATGATTTGATGAGTGTTCAATGGACTTTTCAAGGTCATAAAAAAATGGTTATTGATGAATAGTGTTGATCGAAGATATGACATAGTGAGATTTGGATTGGGTATTAATAATCTTTCACATTAATTGCTCCAAGACATTATTTCATAATGTCAAATTGTGGAACCCTCCACGTGTTTAAATAAAGAATGTGAGCCATGAATGAAAGGTTTATAAGAAATATTACTTGATAAAGTTTTGGAAGTGGCTTAGAAAGCTAAGCACTCAACTATGAGGGAAAAATCAATGGTTACACACACTTTATCTAAATTCATCATGAGATAGGAAACCTTTTGTGAAATCATAGTAAAACGTCCAAGTCCTAAAGGTGATAATGATAACAACTGATTCATTTCACTAACTTTAATATCAGTGCTTCACCCCTATAAGCACTTAATGCAAAGAGTCGTAAGTGAATTGTTTAATATCATGAGAAATATAATGTCAGTAAATAATAATAATGGGAGAGGGGTCATATTGAATGACTTGAGTATTATATAGTATATTTAGTTAATCCTAAATATATGGAATGTTGGATGATGGAAGCTTGCCATAATATTAAATAAAGAGAAGGTTAGCACATCTATAGTTAAGCATATTTAAATAAAAGTTTTTACAAATGTGGGTGACCTCCATAGAGTTGATACTTAACCGCATGTTGTTCATTTCTCTACTTTCAATCCTTCTTCAACTATGTAAGCATCATATAATGTATGAAGTACTAAGTTGATTATTCAAGGTCCCAAGAATTTTTTAATTAATACATGACGTTCACTAGTAAAAGACTTGAGTATTATACGTTCCAAATAGTTAATCCTACTGAAAATACTATTTCACTATCATGGACAATAGATCTGCCCCCATGCTTAAATAAAAAAAAGGGAGTCACTCTTGATGAATGGTTTGTAAGGCACACGACTTGCTAAGATTCTAAAAATAAGGTAACAAGCTCAATAAACTTGACTATGGGCTAAAATTCATGATTAAATTTAAAAGATAAAATTATAATAGAATGTGTCGCATGCATAAGTAATCTTAGTTATTGGGTGTATGTATACAATTTTGAAAAATAAATCATAATAAATAACTAAACTATTAAATATCTAAATATTTAAATATGAAAATGAAATAAAAAATATTTAAAATTTAAATAAATTATTTTATAAAATATAAAACTTCTTAAAAATTTGAAAATTTAATCTAAATATTTAAACATTAAGATTAATATTTCTTATTTATTTTAATTATTAATTAAATTTAAAATTATGTTATTTTAGACATTATAAACATTAAGATTAATATTTCTTGTTTATTTTAATTATTAATAAATTTAAAATTATATTAAATTGCAATAACATATGTAATTAAGGAAAAATTTGAATTCTTATATAAAAATAATTAATTTAAAAAATTATAAAATAATTAATTTAAAAAATAATAAAATCATCAGTTTTGAAGAAAAAATACATCTTTAAATTAAACTAAAAATGATTTCCATATATAAAAAAACTTTAAATTAAATTAAAATGATTTCTATTAAATATATTAAAGTTTTCCATTTATAGATTATTTAATTGTTAACTTAAATCAAATTGATAAATTAAAATTGATTAATTTAATATTATAAATTTTATTAAATTATTAAATTAAATAAAATTGATAAATTAAAATGATTAATTTAATACTGTAAATTTAAGAATGATCACATTATTAATGAAAAGAATATTTAATAATTAAAAATAAATCGATTATGTTTATTTGTATTTAATTTAATATATGATTATTACAAGGTAATTAGTGGGCAAATCAATCATATTGCCTCTTATTTTTTGAACAGTCTGTCATCAATCAATTCTTTTAGCCATGGATAGTGCGAATAATAGAAAAACTATTTTAACTACATAAATAAATAAAATACATGTATTGTGTCTTCTTATTCACTTAAGAGATAAGGCCTTAAAAAGCACTTAATTTTTTTATTTTTTTTAATGTTAGATTGGGGTAGATGCTATGATTACTTAGTCTGAGATTTAACGATAAACATAGTCCACATTCTATTCACTTTATTTGGACAATCCAGCGTGATTGCTAAAAATGAATGGCATGATTAATTAAATGGACCACGCTAAAGGCAGATTCCTGCGTTGGATTATATACTTTAAACCCATGGATCTTGGGCCCATTGATTGTGGTTGTATTGGGATGCATAATTTAATTATCTGAAAATAATATAACATGTATCTAACAATAATGTCGTTATATGTTTAAATATGACTTAAATTAATTTAAAATTATTTTAATAATGAGGATTTTATAATTAATTATGGATGAGATAAATACTGTTATTATAAATTCCATTAAAATGAAGGTTATTAGTCACAAATTTATTTTATATTTTAATTTCTATTACCAAATGTATTATTTTATATATTAAGACTAGCAATGGTTGATGGAATCATAAAATCAAAAATATTTATAATGAATATAACAAAATGTTGTGTATATGTAGTTATAATGTTTTTAATTATTTATATAGTCATTATGTTATAAAATATTATTATTATTATTTTGATTAGAGGAATTGATAACTAGGTTGGTCTTGTACTTGCATGACATGAGGTGGGTTCCAATTATTACCACTAAAACCCCAGGTATAATTACCTAGTTTATAGGAAGGCACATAGAGGATTTTCATCACTCACATTTACTTTACATAACATGGGCTTTCCAAGTGAGCTACCCCTAAGGGGCGCAATGTCAAATTTTTATATTAAATAATAATTTTTTATATTAAATGTGGTAATTTGGAAACCATAAAATACAATTATTGAAAATTTAATGGGAGAAATTGAAATACACCTTGAAGTAAGGAAGAAGAGAGCCTTTACATTTGAGGAATTTAAATAGAATCGTAAATATTGTTTTAATATTGTATTCATATCTATGTCTTAAAGAGAGTATGAGTTTCAATGATGATTTTTTATCTTATTATTCTCACTTAGATAACATTCAAACTTCTCTTTCTATTGATTATAGAGTTGATTAGGTGATGTCACTGCTTCAAACCCTAATTCCAGTCATTCAAGTCATAGATGACACAATATTGATAGCAACAATCGTAGTGTGTCGTGACTATGCTTGTTAGAGAGTTAGGGTTACCCAAGACTAAAATGCATAGCATTAGTTAGGTACCAACTTGATCTCCACCTACATACAAGTAATGTCATATGTCTATGACATGAAGATACTTCAATATATCATCTCCAAATTCATAACAAACATAGGAGAGATACATTCATTTGTACCATTCATTACTACATGAAATGAAGGGTGATGAAGGTATGAAGTAAAAAAGCATTCAGTGCTTAGTTTCCCTCACCCATTTTACATGTTATGGCAAGAGTTGTACTAAGAGTTTTCCTTATTAATGTTATTCATGGGAGGGGACAATTGGTAAGTGATGAGGTGGACCCTAAGAAGAAACCTTGTATTGTCTTATTTATCCACCTCCAAATTGAGGTTTCAAAGGATATGATAGAACTATGTTGTGTTCAACTCCTCCAAAATAATAATACTCATTGATCGTGTTATGAAACCAGCTCACAAAAAGATAGATAAGATAGATGAAGGCCTTAGAATTCAGCCTCTTCGAGGGGGCAACCTCCTGCCCATTACACAAAAGAACAATTCTTGGATGATACAAATGACAATACCTCCTTTCTATATATAGGAGTCTAAGGGGTCATAATATAATCAAAGTCGACATAACAATAATAGTGTAAGGGCACAATAGTAACAATAGTGGGCTTCTATTGGGCACAATAGTAATAATATTGGGCACAATAGTAATAATAGTGGGCTTCTATTTGTATTTAATATTGGGCACAATAGTAATAATATTTGAATGAGTGGCCACACTTATTTGTCCTTCTTCCATTCATCCCTTACTTTGTTTATCCAATCTGGTTGGATAATAGAAATAGCACAAAACAATGCTTTGACATCCTCATCCTTTCTTGAGAGTGCATCTGCAACAAAATTTTGCTCCCCTTTCTATAGATGATGTCAAAGTCATAACCCAACATATTTGTGCCCCATTTTTTTGTTCTTCTAAAGATAATAGTTGTTCTAAAAAGTATTTAAGACTATCGTGATCCATTTTTACCTTGAAGTGTCTTCCCATTCGGTAAGGTCGCCATTTCTTAAGTGCGTGTAGTATTGCAAACATTTCCTTCTCATAAATAGCTTGTTTGAGATGTAGCAGAAAAACTATCCAATCACCTACATCAAAACATTTTTCACTACGATGTTGATCTACCTATCGTTTCATTCGATTTTGCACCAAAATGGCGTTATCTTTTAAAAGTTGGAGAACTTGTTGTTGATGCTCGATGTCTCAAGTTGGAAGACCATAATTTGCCAAACCATGAGAGGTTCCCCCACTTTGCAATAGAGAACTACATGAAGAGGTTCTTTTATAAAGAATTAGGTGTCACCAGGTTGGAGCCTGTGGAATGGATTCACGAAGTGAATCAGTCGGGGTTGTTGAACTTCTTGTGGGTGCCCCACTACCACCACTCGAACATCAACCTAACAGTTATCAAACAGTTGCTGACCCTAGTGCATGATGGTTGTTTATGGTTGAGCGCATTGATCCCTATTACTGATATGTTGATCCATCAGATCTCGTTGCTGCTGCACTTAGGGTTGAATTCAACCAAGGAGTTTGGCAGAAAAACAAGTGAGCGTGACCTCACTGAAAAGATGAAGGATAAGTGAAAACATGTGAAAAATCCATGTGGTTACTCGATCACCTCTATCATCAATGCCACAGTGCAGATTTCCATGCAGATTGTTGTGGAAAAAGTCATGAGAAAATGCCGCGTGGATGAGGTTCCAACGCCAATGATTTATTTGGTTGCTTAGTGCGTGGAGGGCATACAATTCAATTGGTCATGCTACCTTTGTAGTGAGTTCCTTGCGAACTACCAGGAGGCATAGGACGAGAGTAAAAAATTCCATTGTTTGTGGTTATTTCTCTCCATTGTGCTCATCGCTTGGGATCTGCCAAAGGAAAGTCAATTTCCTCTGGTGGATAAGGATTTTCTAGTGGTTGCATAGATTTCATCCCTCTGGGCAATAAAAGACGTTGCGCACATCAGAAAGACCAAAGTATTCTAGGTGCTGATGGAGGTGAGCATTCGCATGGCCATTAACTAGAAGTTGCGATTGTCACCAACCGTGTTTGAGGATATTTTAGAGTACATGGAGTTCAAAGAGGACTTCTACCATGTATACATCCAGGCACTGAAGGATCCATGACAAAAATGGTTTGACCTACCTTACCTTGCTACAGAAGATGCTACTCAGGAGGTCATCAAGTGTTGGTCGACAGATTGGCACACTCCGTCTGATCTAGCTGTGGGCACCAAGAAATCTAAAGAAAAGAAGAGGAAGGAAGAAACAAAGTAGAAGGTCCAACAATTGGCTGAGAAGTGGAGAAAAGAGGCTGAGGAGAAGGCCCAAGTGGAAGCAGAGCATGTCGTGAAGCAGCAGGCCAAATAAGAAAAGTGTGGCTTCGAGTGCAGTGGTAAGTCTCCTTTGCCCCAAATAGAGAAGGAGGAGTAGTCAGAGTAGGGCAGTGATGGTCAGGAGGAGTAGAGCACTCCCTTCTGGATCTGATTACTCTAACAGACAATGACCTAGACGGAATAGGCAATAAGGTGCATGATACCATGATAGAACTGTTCCAACAGTTCAAATAGAAACACCAATAGGAGCTAAGTACCATCCAAAAGGATTTGCACAAGCTACAGATTTAAACAACTAGGATCTAGGTAAGCGCAGGGAAGATCACCAATGCATCAACTAGTCTGGCACCAGGGACTACTCAGGCAGCCGAGATGGTTCGATCACTAGATATTTGGGTAGTCACACTGCTAGATAGATCCTTGAGCACAAAGGTGGCCAATGACAAGGTCATCATAATTTCTTTGAAGAATATTAGCCTCAACCTAGACATGCTCCCCAATGAGTACCTTCACATGCTGCAGATAGGTGTGACAGTAGAGTTCAGAGCTCGGGATCAGCGCACACTTAGCCTCATTAGTGAGTATCAGGTGAACAATGGACAGATGTTCGTTGAGAATAATGAGGCATTGAAGGCCAAGGACACAATCCAGGCGCAAAGCGCTTAGTTGGTAGAAGCATATAGAACGGTATCGAAACTACATATCCCAGAGAATGCACCATTGGAGGAAAAGATCAGAAAACTTTCAACGGGTGTGTGCAATCCCAAGGTAGAGGTGGCTAGACTCCATTTTGCATTGAACCTGAAGATAACAGAGATGGCGCTCAAGTTGCAACCTTCGACCCTGCTAGAGGTAAGGGAACAACGCGAGGCCATTGTGAAAGATGGATTCGTGACGATGGATGCCATGGTGGTAGACTACACCGCACTATTTGAGCATGATATGGAGGTAGTCACATCTATATAGGATGATCCCACCTTCCAAGTCTTGAATATAGAAGTCCGCGAGCTCCAGCAACAATATGATGAAGTTAGGGCGATGGCGCTCACCGTGGTTGTAGCATAATGCCTTGCCAAGTTGGAGGAGGCGAAGTAGTTGCCTACAAAGGTGGAAGCAACGTAGAAGAGAGAGGTCATTCTTAAGGCCAGATTGGGGCCCTCATTGGATGAGGCATATATCATCTCCACCAATATTCAAGAGAAATTGGTGAACTTCCAAAGTACGTACCAGAAAATCAAGCAGGATAGTGTAGGACTAGCCACAGAGTAGCTGGTGCAACAGATCAAGTAGGAAGTCATGTAAAACACGGCTTAGGTAACAGTTGCACAAGTGGAGCTGGGGGATCTTCACAGTAAGATATCCGCACCATCCGAGTGATTCAAGGGTGAGTCACGATATTTATGTTGGGGGCCTATTGGGATGGGGTCCCCTAGGGTCAATTTTGGGACAAACGCCCATGTTTTGGGGAAAAAGCCAAAGTTTTGTTGTACTAAGATGTAAAGTCTCTGCAAGTTGTGGTCGTAGAGTGTGTAGTTAGTTAGATAATCATAAAGGGTTTTACCCTTCTTTATGTAAGTTGAGTCATATTTTGAGGATCTACCCATGGTTTGAAGACCATGGGATTATACAAATAGGTGTGCGTTAGGATGTTTAATGAAAGTAATGAAGTTTGTTTATGGGAGAAGTCTATAGAGTTAGCAGAGAATAGTAGGAAGAAAGTCCCTATAGCTATGTGCACAGAGGCCTATAGTAGATTCCACAACTGAGTGTGTGAACCCCTGCAGCTAAGTGCATAGGGAAGTCTTGAGTCTGTAAGCTGAACTATATATTACTAAAGAAGATTGTTGCAGAAACACCCTTGTTATCTCTCACTTTTATTTTATATGAATGTGCTTTATGTTATGATGGGTTTATGAAATAATGATGTATTGATGCACAACTTTACACGATTTATATTATTATATGAACACAATTAATGTTAACTGTTTATGTGAAGATTATCTTGTTGTATGTTAAAGTTATCGAACACTTGGGCTCATGTGAGTAATTGTTGGGTTAAGAGTAATATTTTATGCATGTAAGTAATTTATTAGTCTATGCAAGGTCCATGAGAGAGAGTTATAGACCTTCACGAAGGTCTAGAGGATGATTAAAGGGAGTTATATCGATAAGCCATAAAGGCTTATCGATCTGCGAAAAGGCAGATTTAGGGAATAAAATGACATCACACTGATCTTTGGGTGCAGAAACTTGGTTCCAGCATCCCCTAATACTTCTTCGAGTGAGACTTCAATCTGTGCTTCACGGATTGATGCTGAAGGGGCCAATAGTGTAGGGATTTGTTTGGCGAAACTAACTCTGAACCTAGGTCAGGACCCACTAAGCCAACAAAATTTCATTACTTAGCGTTTTAGATTGAATAAGTAGATGAGTTTTAAACATATGCAAATTTAGAGAAATGTATGGGAGAACTTGAAGACTCATGAGGTAATCTTACAGTCACTATTCTTCCAAGTATGCATTAATAGGCTCATTTTCATCTGTTGTTGTTTTTCTCCATATCATAGTTTATTTCTTATTTCTATTTTGTTCCTTTTGCAAGTCTTCATTGACTTGATTTTGGAAACTTGATATAAGAAAGCAGCCAACCCCTCCTAATCTGGAACATGTCTAGGGAAGCATTTATTGTTTCATTAGAATTTGGCTATTTTTTAGTTTTTCTTCTATTCATTAAAACCACGATAGGTATTTTTGCATTAAATTAATGCATTATCAGAATATTTGTATCAAATCCTTATAATATTGTAACATTCCTCATAATAAAGTTACGATAAATCATTCTTCGATCAAATATTCCCGATATTTAATATAATTATTAAAGGGACTTTTTGTTAAAAGGCAAAGTTCAGTTGGGAGATTTCTTTTAAATTGAATACTTTAATAAAAACTCCAACTTGGCATATCGACCTTCACAAATATCATGACTTATAAAGTATGCCACACACAAAACACCTGATATCTCAATATCCCTGATACCTCCTACTTCCGATATTCGATATTCCTGTCCTCAACCTATATCGGGACCTTCATATTAGAAGCTTGCTCTTAAAATCCCCAATATATTATCTCTAATATAGAAGTTCTGATATCACTTCCCACCTTCTCTTATTTTCCATTATTTCTTTAAATATGAGTTATTGGAAGTTTCATATATCGTAACTTTACAATGAAATAGCCAAGTGATTTCTCTGATATATTTCTTCTAATACGCTAATGTGTACAAACCCATGTGAATTCACAATTTTACATTTAGAAATATGAGCCAATAATCGTATTCTGCCTCTCATCGATGCAACTAAAATAAAATGCTTCGACTCTTTATTGCTCAGATTTGCTACAAACAAAGGAAGATTTGCACAAAACTTTTATAGCAAATAATATTATCCATGATTTTATCTATACATGTTCTGAATATCACATGTGTTGGTTGAGTTAAAAAAATCTTTTCCATTGCACTCATACATTTCACAACCCCTTCAGACACATTTCTTCTTCCAAATTGATTTATGTCTTCTATTTGGTACGGAGTCCCAATTTTCTATTGTTCACTTTCGAAAATTTGATTCTTGCATTTATGTTTTATCAGAACAATTTCAAAACACTTCTTGAGGCATTTCTCTGAGATCTATGAGTCCTATTTTATTTTATCTTCTTAAAGTCATTGATCTCAGAATCTCATAAAACTCATGTTGAACTATCCAAGTTCTAATATTATATTTTTATCCAATATTAATTATGAGCTTCCTTTGATCGGAACTCTCATTTAAAAAGGCTCTATAAGAAATTTTTATTGAGACTTCCAATATCAGAAGTGAAAATCAATTAAACTTCAGAAAATAATCTCCACTGAAAACATTTAAATAATAAAAGGCCTATATGATATCAAAATTTATAAATATTGTATTTTTTATTTCATAAGTCCTCTAATGTGTCTAGTCCCTACGATGTCCGATATGTTAATTCCTTTGATGACAAAATCTTATCGGACCCCAGAGTTATTGTCACCTCGAGGATCCTTTGAAAATTTTACGATATCTTAATATATATGATGGCATTGAAACCTCTGATATGAAGTAATCAGAATATCTTCGATGGCGTAGAAAGACCTTTGATCAAGCTTCGATGGTTTTCGTTAATAATGTGAAGGAGATATAATATGTAAAATTTAGTCTTGAATTTTCAAATTTTATGAGAATCATGGAGTGAATATCAAATTTGAAATATTAAGAGAACAATCATGGCTACAAAAGTACATCATCATTCTCATTTCTGATGGATTTAGTTTACTTCCGATTCCTTGAACATGAAACATTGATTTCTTCTAGTTTAATTCTTGCTTTAGTTTAGATTTAATAAATGATGATTTTGGGTCAATAAGATTTCAGAAAATTCAACTTCTTTATGCTTTTAATTCTAATTAAAAGAAGAGGTTATATTTTTTTGGAGGAAATGATATCTCCCATGTAAGATCAAAATTTTTTTTCCACTGGTAAGTTTCATATTCCCACTTTAATTCATTTTCATTTCTTTACTTTTTCAGTTTTGTTTATATCTTTTGCAGATATAAAACTCTATTTTCTAGCTTTTCATAAAGCCTTTTCACACCTCTACCAGATCACATTTAAAACTTATTCTCCTTTTTTTTCTTTTAGAGCTTTGGAGAAACAATAATGATTGATGATTAAGTCAGCTAAATCGGGGAGTATGAAGTTTTAATATGTTTCATAAGTATATATTTTATTAAAAATTTGTCAAGATGTTTTTGTGCACGTTTTTCTTTGAAACAAGAAAATTTGCAATAGACAAAGAGTTTTCATTTGAGCTAAATTTTAATTCATTTTTCTATTTCCCTTATAGTTTGGGAGCTTAATCACTTATTACTCAACAAGATAAAATTTTCTAGATTCTTAACATAGCACGAACATACATATGTTTTTCTTTTTTATTTGTTTGTTGATACATTTTTTAGTTAATGTTGTTGGAGTTGGTTATTTAAAATTGGGATGTTTCTTTTAGCTTTTGCTTTATTCATTTTTACCACTTTTACAGTTTGTTTATTTCTTTTTCTACTTTAGTTTGGAGTTATTTTCCTTTTCCTTTTGATTTTTCATTGATTTTGGTGACTACACCATGATTTTTTATAAGGCCTTTTACTCGCCCAACAATGGTTGACATACATGGAAAATATTTACTTTGCCTATTTCAATGAATTTCATTTATCATTAAAGATATACCTTTATGGAATTACAAAGACTTCTTGATTTAAAGTATTTTTCATGGAGAAACATGCACATTTTCTATGCAATATGGTTCACCTTTTCAAGGAAAGAACTAATTTGATTTTAACTCAATGAATCCCTCTCTCCCCTCCACCTTATAAAAGCCTTTGGTTGATAGTTGCGGGAAAATAATTTGGACTCAACATTATGGAAGTATTATATCCATCAAATTACATCTCTATTACCATCCCACCTCTTTCACTCAGGTACATCATAAACTAAAAGCTCACAAATATGTTTATCAAAAGGGTGATTAGAAGAGGAAGCATGATAAATACAAGTAAACCTGTTAGGGCTATGGACACTTGTAGGCAGTGGGGTTAGGCTTCTATGGCATAAAAGTCAACTTCGTCGAGGTATTGTCTAGGTTAGCTGGGAACAAAGTGATGTCAGAGGCCATTCATAATAATTGATATATGCTTTATCAAAAAACTCTTATATGTACCTTCTTGGTAATTTTAAAATAATTTTATCCCAAAATTTGGATTCATGACTTTACTCAAGTCTACTTTGAGTAGTTACCTTTTCAAACTCATATTGCTTAATATATTTATGTGGGACCCATGGAAGTGTTTTATTGTTTTACTATTCAATGGACCCCATTATTTTTAACCTTTGGGTAAATTAAAGTTCATTATCATTAACCAGAGATAACTGGTTCTTCCTAGTGTGTCACCAATGCTGTAGTGAAAACATAACACCCCCATTATTTATTTATTTATTTATTTCAAATAATGTGGAACCATTCCATAATTTTTTTGCTAAATCACCTTTTTAATATTTTATTTTGGTTAAGTGTCCTACAATTTTGCCAATTTTTCATTTTCATCAGATTTCTATTTTGATTGCTTCATCAAATTTGAATTTTCGCTAGCTTTCCATTGGTAATTGTGTCATCTCATTTGGTTACACAGTTTGCAAATGGTACTCATACAAAGTTCGATAATTTTTACCACCTAGGTTAAAAATTGTACAAAATGTATATCATTTTAATTTTTGTAAATAAATTAGTAATTCATTGTAAATATTAATTCTAGTTAATTTTTACTATTTTTTTTTCATTTTTCACTAACGGTCCTAGAAAATTGCCTAGCCAAATTGTAGAACAATTAAAACTATGCATTTTCGGGATCTCAGTAATTGATTCCAATTCCTAGTTTTAAAAGAAATTATGAACCCTAAAATCTCCAAATTGTAAATAGGTTGTAGTTCATTTTGTAGGATTTTTAATTACAGGGGGAATTCCTCTCCAAGTGGGCCCCACTTCACCTCACCTCTCCCCTTCCTTTACAAAAGTCCTAATGAAAAAAATCCGATAAAAAGTCTACATATCTGAGATTTGAAAAGTCCAGATATCTTATAAAAGTCCTGATATCTAATATAAGTCCCAATAAAATTTTCTTGATATTTTAAAAAAAATCCCGATATTTCATAATAGCCCGATATAATTTTTTTTCAATATTTCAAAATGTTCAGATATCGAAATATTAGATATCGATTTTTTCATTTAAAACAGATCTAAAAACTTACGATATCAACTCACCTCTAATATTTGATATGATAAGATGCTATGGCTATTTTTGTTTTATCAAAGGTCTCCTCCACCCATTCAACTTCCATATGTCACCCTCTTCATTAAAGTCCCTCCTCTCCTCCATACATTAACTCCTCCTCCACTTAATTCGATTCATTATGAATCTTAAAGCCAAGTAACTTTGTGATGTTGGTTCACTTTGTTTCTTTATATTAATTATATTAAAATTATAATAGTATATTATTATTTTAATTATAATTTAAAATTTTAATTTAATATAATTTAATTTTAATATAATATATTTAATCTTAATTAATTTAATTTATTTAATGGTATATTATTAGCATATAATTAATTTAATATTTTTTAGATTAATATGAATTAAATTATAACTGTTAATTTAATTTAGCATTAACTTTTTAATTAAATTTTCCTATTTTTGGCCTAGGCAGCAAATTTTCCAGAATTTTGGCAATTTTGACACTTCAACTTTGGAAACTCATAAGATGAGTTTTACTTGGTTAAATGAGGCTGAAGATGGCTCGTTGAATAGATAAAATCACGGAGAATAGTTATGAGGTTGTCTCATGATCATATTTGGTAATTTAATGAGTCAAAAATGTACCAGAAGATCAAGGTTTGAATTTGTAAGCAAAATTAATTTGGTGAGTCAGTTTAGTTTTTTGCATTTTCATTTGTTCATAGTTTCTGTTGAGTGCAGATCCATTCGACTATATTCTCTTTGACCAATAATATCTTTACACGGATCAATGAAAAGCTCAAATTTCCTTTTGTTTATTTCTTTAATTAAGTTTTGATTGGAAGATGTTTTATTTTCCATATTTGGTATTTTTTATTCTAATTGAATTTTGATTGGTTTTGGTAGGAGAACAGTTGAAGAGATAAACAAGAGAAGATTCCAATCAATGGAATTGCTCCAGAAAGAAGCAAAAATTATTTGGACCAATGAAAATTGTTTGAATGCAATTATTCTTCAGCAAATTTCTTGTTTTGAACTCATTTTGTAATTATAAATAGTAGTTTATAGAATAGAGAAAAGGCTTCTCTTCTTTGCAATTCTAGAATTCTTAAAATCAATATTGTAATAGGGATTTAGAGTTGTAGGTGAGAGGAGAGAAAAATATTAGATGTGGAGATAATTTGGGGCTTATATTTTACAAATCTGGACTATGTATGGGGAGTTGAGTTTCCACTATTGCAGCTCGATTTTCGCAACAGAGTTCGAGAGTTATAACGGACTGTTGGAGATCATAGCTAGAGAAACAGTTTCAATAAATTGGTATTTAAAATACTATTGTTTTTTATACTAATCTCATTTTATAATATCATAAATGTGTCATTTTCGTCGATATTTGTGCACTATTGTCTATGTGAGTAATTTGCCTCAATTATATGTGGTTATTTATCTCTACTCTTGTGTGTTTAATCTTGATCTCTGAGTAACTACTTATTCAGAAATCAACATTTTAATTTTGATTTTACAAACAATAATATTTTGTGAACTATTTCCTTATATTATTGTTTAATCATTCAAAGTTACTTATTTAATAATCATCATCATTATGAGAACTACTTCGTAATGTTAATGATTAATCATTCTTGCTAACAGATCTCTGAACAAAATGTCTTTTGGTATTCATAATATCAGTTAGTTGAACTAGTTCGTTAGCTTTATATACATTATAACCTAGACATATTTAAATCCAAATCATTTAATTAGTTTTCTCTCAGATGGGTTAGGTCTATATTTTCCTAATCGAGATAGACCTAGGATTTCTTTCCTTCTTGCTTGCATTCTAGGATTAATTTGCATTTAGATTTAATCCTACATTTCTAGAAGTCACCTTATTAAAGAGGAAAACTTTAGTTGTAGCTTGGTTGAGCCCTAGATCATTTTAATGATCACTTTCTTTCCTAATCAGTAAGAAGAGTCGATCTGATGTCTCTTCTCTATTGGTAGTTGAATGTCATACTTTAAGGCAGTATAAATAGAGAGAATGTAATTGGATGTAGTCTAACAAGTTGGAACCACCATCTGAAGCAGAAAAAGAGTTCTCTCTAAGTTCTTGACCGGGTGGTCTCCCTAATAATGTTGTTGGTAGACATTTGGAGCCTACAATACATTGGTATCCAAATAATTTGAAACTCAAGAAGACTAAAAAGATCCTCCAACAAAAAGTTAAATAATTGAAGGTCATAATGTTGATGAAGAAACTTAGATGGCTAGTTGCCATACAGAAAAAGGGAGTTCAGAGTAACCCGAAAATCTTAATCCAAGTCTCTGAAATAGTTCTTTGAAGATCAATGCAACTACAATTTTGGATTTTTGCTACTAACATGTGCATGTGAACATGAAAAACCCTAGGCATGGGGGAATGTTGGGCCACAAGAATTGCATGTTTTTTGTAGTTGTTACCTTCATTTTCACTTATTATCCACTTATATTTATACCACTAAACCATTTTGAAATAGAAAGCCATCGAATCCACATGAATAATAAATAAGGTAAACTCCCATATGTGCTGTCAATATTGTATGCTTTTCTTTGTAAATTTGATTCAATTTGCTTAAGTTACAAAATCTGACAATTTATGTAGCTTCACTAAGATTCTATAGTTGAATCCAAGGTTTGAGGAGGTCCCATGGAAGATAAATCAATTTGAGCACACAAGAATATGGCAAATTTTCCTATATGGATTTCTAACTACTAGGTGGAGATAGAAGAATCCTAGTTGACCATAATCTCAAAGTCAAACTCATGGTCAAATAGTGACATTGTGCACCAAGAATTAGAACATGGTTTCAAGTGATGTTGACTCCTTATCAAGCAAGCAAGATGACAAATAATTTGAAGATCGATGATTTGTTTCTCACATGATTCACTTTAGAGATAATGAATCATGTGAACAAGAGTTTCAATAGAATTTGAAGTCTAAGGTGTCGATCTACAGAGCCGGCTGTTAGCACTAAGTTTCTTAGAAGTAGTTATTTTAAAAATCTAAAAAATTATTCTCTAGGAAGTGAACCAAAAGGGTTAAGTATTGAACGTTGAATGTTTCTTGTATGTTAGATGTTATCATTATCTTTTAATATTGCTAAAGCTCATACATTGTTCAGTTAATACAATCCTTTCCCATGATTATGCCTTCACGATGAGATCTGGTGTTCCATCAATAATTTTTTGAATTTTCTACCTCTCATTTGCTTCAAGAGGCCCTCTCTGATGAGTATAGGTTTATTTTAGTTTTCCTTATGTTTCATTTCTACAACTTAGAGTAGTTTCTTTCTCTAGAAGGTTTATTTCAAGTATTTTGTATTCAATGCTTTCTTTTACACATACTTTAGATATTCATTTATGATCATTTCATTCTTTTTCTTTAGTAGATCAAGCACTTGAATAAAATATTAAAACAACAAAAACATTTATTTCCTCTGCATTTAAATAGTCATAGATTTATAGATAACTCACATATATGAATGACTCTAAGACCTGAAAACGAACACCAATAATCTCAATTTACTTTGATTTCATAGTTAGATGTGAATTTGATTCAATAAATATCAATTTATTTTCGTAGAATAAGTTGTCTCTATTTTTCTTAGGCTAGAATTCATTTACTTCTTTAGAAATAAAATTTCATTTCTTTCATTAGTTTAGAATTCATTTGCATTCTAGAACAGAGTTGTCATTTGAAATTTCATAACATAGATTTTATCTCTTTTATAGAATATATTTATTCTTATGTTCATTAGAATATATTTTGAAATATTTCATAGAATAGGCTTAAAAAGAGATAGACTTTAAAAGATTTCATAATATAAGTTTAAGACAAGAACTTTAGAAGATTTCATACCATAAGAATCTAGTGTAGGACGTTTATGGCTTTCATAGTATAGGATCAATCTCATAGAATAGAATCACATTCATTTCTCATAAAGGAAAATCACATTTTCAATTAAAATAGATTAAAATCTCATTGCTTACTAATTTATAATTAATTGTTTTCCATAGATCAAATCTTATTGAAATTTAGGTCTTCCTTTCCTAGAAAGTGTGTGTGCCCATTTTAGATCTTCATGATTAGGATTTTATTCAAATATCAAATTTATGTCAATAAATTATAATTTCATTTTTTATTTGAAATCTATTTTCCTAGCATATATTATACATGTGTGCTTCACAAGAATGGAAACCTAGATTGATAATTTAATGATAAGTAATTTAACCAACAATCAAATTACCTAACAAAGATTCTTTTGTTAAAGAAGTTAGTTGTCCTATAACTGGGAAAGAACCCAACATAATTTCAAATGAATCACAAGTCTTGCTCTTGGTGAAAGGAATACATGAAGAGAGAGAGGAAAACACATTGGTTCACATGTATGGATTCTAGGACAAATGCTTATTACTTCCTAAGTTTGTATTGTAAAAATACTATGTTGTTGAAGTATGCAGACAGTATCATTTGTGGTTCATTTTTTCGAAAGTTAGAAAAAGAAGAAGTTTATTTCTTTTCCTTTTACTATAGGAGAAGTGACTATAAAAAATGGGGCTCACCTAATGGAATATTATGAATCATTAAAAACTTTCAATTTAATTGAAGTAGAGGCAACCCAATGATTTGATCTAGAGGAATTTTTTTTAAGACACCTTTCCATAGTCAAATATGTAAATTTGTTTAGAAGAATTGCTAAAGAAAGAAGAAGGCCTATAAAAAAAACCTATGCCCATTGAACAAATTGTTGAAGAAACTACTATTACTTCCATCGGGGGAAATAGAGATAGAGGCAGAAATCTTGTGAACACCCCTACAACTTCAACCCCTCAAGCTCACTCATGTTCATCATCAAGTTATAGAAGAAAGGATTCCAATGTGGCTAGAAGAATGAGTAATCATAAGAACTCTAGTGGAGGACATGGAGAGGTATTAGAAATATCATACATTGTTGAATCATATAAGAGAAAAAAATTATGAAGAGGCTCAACCTACAAAAGAGCCAGTTGATATGGGATTTAATAGTTCTCCACTACCTGATTGGGTTATAGCCCACATGGTTGAAACCTAGAGAATGATTTATGATATGGTAGAGGAACTAGTCATATTTGATGACCACCCACAAATCATGTAGAGTGCACATTCCGATCAAGGTAATAAGAAGCTAAAGGTAGAAGGAATAAAATTTCAAAAGAAAAGGGTTATCAATTAGACAAGAACATAAGTGGATGTCTCTAAAGTAACAACAAATAGATTTCTAAAGCTACACAAAACTTTTGGTGAAGCTTTATGAAACTCTAATATGGAACAAGAGGCCAAAATTCTAAAACTGAAAAGGAGAATAAATGAGCTTTACTAAGCTCTCAATCTAGCACCTTGTGCATGATTGCCTTATCTATCAAAGCACCCGATTCTACAAAAAATACATCTATCACACCCAATCGTAAAAGAAAAATGTCACATCTACAGACAAGAATAAGGTCCTATATTGTAACTAACATTAATAAGAGAATGAAAATTATTGAAGAACTATGGGAAATCAATCTGCACTAGAGGAATTTGGCATATTCGTTCATTTAATAATTATATAAAGAAGGATCTTGAAATGATAAAAAAATGTTAATAATGAATTTTCAACCTTTCTGAAGAAAGATCAATTTACTTAGTGAATTCCAAATGACACAACAAAAATTTCCAAGGATTAAAAGGCTAAAATAGATCAACTCTAGTTGGTATGATAGAATTAAAATGTTATAGAAGGCTATTGATGACTATTCAAACATTTATAATAAAAGGAGAAATGCATTTCTTAAGGCCATTCCATTTGTCGATGACCTCAAGGGATCTCGCCTGATTAGAGACTCTATCCTTTTTGCTAAAGATATATTACAAGAAGAGCTAGAGATTATTAAGGCTTCAATGGGGTCTACATTTGAAAACTTAATTGATTTCCCAAAAGTTGAGATTAAAAAGTGTTTATTTAAATTTGTAAATTAAAATGAAGACCTGTTAGATACAATTTCATAATTGTAAGTAGATTCCTAAGATAGTGAGGAGGAAATCTTGGATATACAAGTCAAGCGGGACATAATGATTCCTTTGATGAAATAATGTATTGAATAATGTTTAAGAAAATAATTGTGATATATCATTAATCCTCTAACTTCCAAATAGTTAAATTAATTGTATCCTTTCAGAGGTATAACAGAGCATCTTATTCAACACAAAACGTCCTTCTACATAATTTTTGTGAGTATCCAAATACAATGAAGCAACTCCCTGCTTTCTTCCCAACCTTTGGTCATCCAACTTCCTTGATTATTTCTTTACATCATTTAAGTTGATCCTTGACTATAACTCTTTCCTTCTTTCAAGAATATTAATACTTGTCCATAGGAGCCCAATCTCAGTCCACTTATGGGATGAATGCATTTAATTTTACAATTTTAAGTATCATGATTTTGAAAACTGTTTTAGGCACCTAATTTTTCCAAAACTTTAAATTTGTTAAAACTAGTTTTTGACTCTTTTAGAGAGCTCCCTTCAATAACGCAATCCATTTCTCATTATGATACTTATTTTAAAGAAATATGAATCTTTTGATTTTTTCCTATTCCCTGTATGGTTTCCATGGATGAGATTATTCTATAAATATTTGAATATTTGGACCATTATTCTTTTGTCTCTATATTTTTTTTGCTTCAATAATGTTTTTCTCATGAATGATGAATGTAATGGACATGATTAATTAAATTTTCTATATGTTTGATATTTTTCTTATCCACTCTTATTATTATGCCATGTGTGGTCCACTCACAAGTGTATCACACACACACACACACACATATATATATATATATTATATATATAATATATATATATATATATTATATATTATATATTAATATTATATATATATATATATTATATATATCGCAGAGGAGAGAGAGAGAGAGAGAGAGAGAGAGAGAGAGAGAGAGAGGAAATATAAGTTTATTGGAAGAGGTGTGCCACCTCTCCAAAATGAAGAGGGGTCTATATTTAGTCCCTATGAGGTTGATTTTTTTCTTGCTAAGAAAAATGATCAACATCGTTGAAGTCCAAAATTCCGAGAGTTACCATTCAACATTAAAAAAAATGCAAAATAATTTGAATGTGTAGGAGATTTTAGATAACTTAGGAATTCAACTTAAATCAAACAGTTTTGAAACATTTCCATTGGATTCCAAAAATATCAAAGTTTTCCATCATACTTTACAATTAAGCAGACATATTTGAATATAGTGCTAATGATGGATTCCCAAAATATTAAAGTTTCCAATCACGCTATGCAATTAAGTGGACATAATAGTGCTAATAGGAAAAATACTTTCAATTAATTTTGAAACCTCTTTAATAAAAAAATTATTTTCCAAACATTTTCAACGATGTCTAGAACTCATAATGTAATGCAAAGTTGTGAATTTGGATACATCTTATGACATAAAGTTTTGTGGATACCAATTTCCTACAACCAAATTACTAAATGTGATTGGAAAATGATGAAAAAAATGCAAATTCTAGATGACAAACATGTTGGTGAATAGCATTCCCATGCTTATTTGTATATCTATTGCCCACAAAATCTTTCTTTGTAAAGCGAAAAGTCTGTGAGAATATTTAGTCCCAAATCCTAGTGTTAGGATGTAATAAAATGAGATCATAGAAATCTTTTCATGGCATTTAATGATAAGCTTTAGTTTGATAGGGTTACATGAGTCCTTAGATCCCTTCCTATCGCTCAATCCATGATAGTCTCATAGTAAATGAGGATATTGAAAGCAAAGTAACGAGCTTTGCCATGATTGACTTGAAAACAATCCATTTCATACAACAGGACCATTAAGAACTTCAATTATGGTTCATTAAAGTCATTTATTTTATTTATGAAAATAAAAATTATAGTATAGTACTTATGTGGCTAGTTATAAAGAAGTTTTCTCTTTTAAATTCAATATAATTTTAATTATTGACAAATAAGTTTCATGGTAGGTAAGATTAGTGCTCCTATATATATTAAATGGATGGTAAGCATTGATAGAAATCATTGCTAAAAAAAATTGTAAAAAATAATTGAATTATAACATCATCATCATCATTATTATTATTTTTTAACCAAAATGAGTATTTTGTATTACATTCAAGTTTGCACCTAGTTTTCATAAATACATTAGATATTACATATATGGTTCATCAAAATTTCCAGCTGATCTCTCCTTCCCAAGAGGATTACAACTTTATCTTGAGGAGAATATTGTTGAGCAACAAAAAGAGGCATTTTGTAGTCATCCAAATTTAAACAGGAACTCAACAAATTATAGGTATAACCATAAACACATGGATGCAGTAGAAATAAAACTTCATTTCTTTAATATCAAAGAAATAAAATATGCCTACATACAAAATGGAAATAAACTAGCTTAGGCGATGTTAGCTTATCTATGAGAAGAGATGTGGCAGCTACATGCCTTTGAACTATGTTACAATGAGGCTTGAAGGCACATTTATTGTTGAGAAACAACATAAAACCTCAAACATCCAAAAACCTAACCCTAGGAGATGAAACACCAAACTATGGGCCCCATTGCTATAAATTGGTACATCAACTTCCTGAGCTCATAACTTTGGCATACGATCTTCATTTGATGCACACAATAACTCCTTAGAAAGATCTATATGAAGACTGAAACTGCTGATAGAAAATATCAAGTTAAAATTTGATAATTTCCACGGGTGATTTTCCAATAAAACATCGTTTAGGGCCTCAAAACGGTTCTGAAAGTTTAGGACCTGAAAAGCTACCAAAAATAGTAAACTATGCTACAATTAAGGAAACTGAAAAACTAAAAGAAACAATGGTGGATGTCCAAGTGGAATAGGCGGGTGGTCACCAATATCCACCTGGATCATGTAGTTATATACCTTACAAAATTGCCCCAAAAATAAATAAATAAATAAAAACACATAACATGTATGCTATATTTTACTACTGATTAATTATAAAATCTTTCATGACTATGAACATGCGACAATCTGGATAGGTTCATTCATGTCTAGACAAGTGAAAATTTTTGGAGTGCTTCAACTTGTGGTACCACTTAAGTTGAGAGTTAGATCTTTTATGTGTTCTTTAAGCTCCTCAATCTTCCTTCTTAATACATCCATTTCATATTCATTTGTGGCTACTCTAGTCTTCAATATTTGGATATGAACCAACACACTATAGATTATGGTTAAGTAATGTTTCGCTCTAGTTTGATGGTAAAATATATAGCTTAAGAGTAAAGAATTTCTCTAGCAGTTGAGCTAGTGTCATTTTTTTACTACACACCTTTAATTTTTTGTGTTCTTTACCACCAATTTTAGGATACTCCATAATGAAAATAGAACAACAAAGGCTATAATGGAAAGCAATACAAAGTAAATTAGACACCACTCATCCCCTCATCATAACAGATGCAGTTAACAAGCACATAATATTTGCATTGGCATTAACAAATTCCTACTAGACCCTAAAACAACCAAATAACAAAGGCATATCTACCCCTTCCAACAATAAGCACCTTGCCAAAAATACGACCCACAAATACAAGGAACATCAAATAAGAGGAAATTCACCATAGGCTTTAGGGTGGAGATAAATAACTCCCATATCTAAACCAATAACTCCCAAGGAAAACAAAATAAAAATATTTCACTAAGACCACCTTGATTCAACCTCAGAAAGCAATTCCCATAGTGAAATTCCCCAATGTAAGTCACAAAAAGCACTTCACTAAAACATTTTCTTGGCACATAAATTGGTAAGTAGTTCCTCAAAGCAATATTCACCACTCTCATTATATCAACATATGTGTGTTCAAATAGGAATTTAGGTATATAACCAACCTTTAAATCATTCTCATTGAGAGGAAAGAGATGTTGATGAGCATAATTTCACGACTCTTGTAAAACATCACCATCGTCTACCCTAAATCAAAGGGAAGCAATCCCTTCCATGAAAACAATCACTGAAGAACCCAAAATATTTCCAATCTATGAAGAATTTCCAATGGCCTCAAATTATTTTCCATTTAATGAATTGTGAAACAAGAGGCTTAGGTAAGGGTGGCTGCATAGTTACGCCTAGTCAGCCTACCACATAAGTCCTACATTCAATAGATCTTTTTGTTGGGTTGTGTTATTCTTTCCATGACTAGCCCACGTAGTGAATCGGAGGCTTAGAGGGGGGGAAGAGAGCCCCCTTCGTTGCACTGATTGTGTATCAGGGGGATTCATAGGGGGTTTGATGGGTGTAGGTAAGCCCACTCTATGGGGTCTAGGGCAGTGCCCCAAAAAAATTTGTTTTTGGACCGTATATTAGTTTGGGCGGACACGATGGTTTTTAGTCCATGGTATTGGATGCTTTGGCATGTATAAATATGTATTGTAACATTGAAAGGAACATAATGAAAAATCAAGCTGGTAGTCTCGGTTTTGGGATCCAGGGGAAAATATATGTGTATATGTGTTTTATGTGTTATGTTCTTGCATTGTTTTTTTTTTGTGTTTTAGAATTCATATGTAGGTAATTTATCTACAAATTTAAAACCTACATTTGGTATCAGAGATGTTTTGGCTTCAAGGGGACACCTTTGTTGCTGATAAGTTTCGCTCGGGCCTATTGTAGACCCTATTCAATGGGAGATCGGCGGGATCGATTCTGGTAGCGAAAGAATATGGTCAGCAATGGAAATATAGAGATGGATAAATTTAATGGTCAGAGTTTTGAGTTGTCGAAACTCAAGATGGAGGTTCTGTTGGTGGATAAAGATCAGTGGATTGTGGTAGATCTAGGTAATAAAGGAATGTGAGTGTTTGATGAAGAATGGAAGAAGTTGAATCGGAAGGCAAAGAGCACAATATGATTGTGTGTCTCAGATTCAGTATTGTTGAATGTATCAAGGGAAGCTATGACAAAGGCTTTGTGGGACAAGTTAGGGACTTCGTACCAATTTAAGTCTTTGGTGAATAAATTGCTCCTATGGAAAAAGATGTATAAGCTAGGGATGAAATATGGAGACTCAATGTCAGAGAATCTGAATGCATTTAATATTGTGGTAAGTTAATTATTGTTTGTTGATATAAAAATTTCATATGAAGATAAGTGCATTAGTTTTTTGTGTTCTCTACAAGATTCGTGGGATAGTCTAGTTATTGAAAAAGGTAGTAATGCAACTGCCTTGCAGTTTGATGAAATAGTCTCATCCTCGTTGATGAAGGAGATGAGATGGAAAAATATGGAGAGCCAGAATGGTGATGCCTTGTCTGTACAAGGACGGTCTGAGAATAGAAACAAAAACAAGGCATTGAGTGGGAGATCTAAATCTAGAGGGAGATTAATCTCTAGGAAAACTTCTAAAGGTTGTGTGCTAGAAATGAAGAAAGGAAGAGCACTACGAAAGGAACTGTAAATATAAAGCTCCTGATAAAGGAAAGGTATATGATGATTCTCCTTTTGCAGAGGCGAAAACCACCTCAGATGATGGTGGGGATGTGTACTTGGCTTCTTCAAGTACACATGTAGATCATGAGGCATGGTTGATTGACTCAGGTGCATCCTTTCGCTTCACTCCCCATAGAGAGTGGTTCTGCAAGTATTGAGAAATTATGATGGTGTGTGATGGTCTTCTTTTAGGGATGATAGGAAGGCTAGAATCATTGGTTGTGGAAAAGTAAAGTTGAAGTTGTAAGGTGGAAGGGTTAGAACACTTTTGGGTGTTCTGCATATTCCTGCATTGGCCAGAAATTTGATTTCTGTAAGCAAGATAGATGATGTGGGTGTAAAAACAATGTTTGAGAAGGATACTTGCAAGATGGTTTGGGGAGCACTGGTATTGATGTAGAGAGTTTGGATTGGAACTCCATACAATTTGCAAGGTAGCACTGTTGTTGATGGGTGCAACAGTTCTGTGGTTCTTGAAAGTAGAGCCAAAAATCTAGTGGTCTCCGGAGAGAAGACCATGTTGTGGCATCAAAGACTTATACATATAGGAGAGAAAGGCCTTCGAATACTTCATGGTAAATTTATGGTAGAAGGTATGAGTAATAGCTCTCTGAATTTTGATTTATGTGAAAATTGTGTATATGGGAAGCAGAATCAGGTGAGTTTCCCCTCTGGTGTTAAGAGGGTGAAACATATGTTAGAGCTTATGCATAGTGATGTGTTTGGACCTGTGAAGGTTCCATCACTGGGTAAGTCTATGTATTATGTATCATTTATAAATGAATTCTCAAGTAATACATGGATATATTTCCTTAAGAAGAAATCTTAAGTCTTTAATAGGTTTAAAGAATTTAAGGCACTAGTTGAAAACTAGACAGAGAAGAAGATAAAGGTGTTGAGGACAGATAATGATGGAGAGTTTTGCAGTAAGGAATTTGAAGAATTATGTAATAAGTGTGGTATAGCATGGCAGAAGACTACTCCATATACACCTCAACAAAATGGAGTTATGAAAAGAATGAACAAGACATTAATTGAAATGGCAAGAAGCATGCTCAGTGATTCTAGGATAGCATAGGAATTATGGGCAGAGGCAGTGGAGACAACATGGTACCTGGTCAGTAGATCACCTTTGTCAACGTTGGAGGATAAGACTCCACAAGAGGTATGGCCTGGTAAGAAAACCTCTCTTTCACATCTGAGGGTATTTGGATGTGATTCATATGTACATGATCCAAAGGAGAAACAAACCAAGTTGGATAGTAAATCTGAAAAGTGCATCTCTATTGGGTATAAGGATGTTTTAAAGAGTTATAAGATTCGGAACCTCGTAAGAAGGAAGGTTGTGTACAACTAAGATGTGGTGTTCAGAGAGGTGAAATATGTCATTAAACATGAATTCCAGCCAAAGGAACTTGAGAAGATATATTTCGAGCTAAAGGAGGAAGAATCAAACTCTCCTGCAGAGGAGGAATCAGAAGATGAAGAGCCAAAAACTCTGGTTGTGAGAAGATCAGTTTGAGAAAGAGGGCAGCCAGAAAGGTATAGTCCATCTGCTTCTTGTTCAAATTTTTCTCTATCTATTACTGACGATGATCCTAGAACTGTGAAGGAAGAAGTAGATTCAGAGGATGGAAAACTCTGGAAAGAGGCCATGGTTGATGAACTGGCATCTTTGCACAAAAATGAGGCTTGGGATCTGGTGGAGTTGTCAGCTAGAAGGAAACCCATTGGCATCAAATGGGTGTTCAAAAAGAAGACAAATGTAGATGGAAAGGTGGAGAAATAAAAAGCTCAGTTGGTAGCAAAAGGTTATTCCCAGGTGCCGGGAATTGATTTTAGTGATTTTTTTCTCCTATTGCCAAGGAAACTTCTATTAGATTACTTTTATCTATTACTGTTGATTTTGATTTGGAGGTAGAATAGATGGATGTTAAGAGAACATTTCTTCATGGGGATCTGGAAGAGGAGATCTACATGAAGCAACCTGAAGGCTTTGTGGTAAGGGGTAAGAAAGAACTAGTATGCAAGTTAAAGAAGTCTCTATATGGGTTAAAACAGTCTCCAAGGATGTGGTATCAGAAATTTGATACATTTATATGGGGACTTGGCTTCACTAGAAGCAAAGCAGATCACTATGTGTATTTTAAATCAATTGGTGACCATGTTATTTATCTGGTTTTATATGTGGATGATATGTTGTTGGTTGGAAATGACAAAGAAATTATCCAGGATTTGAAGACCCATTTGTCTTCCAGATTCAACATGAAAGATCTTGGTGTTGCAAACTATATTTTGGGATGGAAATTAAAAGAGATTAGAAAAGAGGAAGCTCTAGTTAAAATAGAGGAAGTATGTCGAGAAAATATTGTAGAGGTTTAATCTGAAGGATAGAAAACCATTGAAGATTCCTATTCCTGTAGGTGTAAATTTATTTGTTGAACATTGTCCCAAGACATAAGAAGAGGAAGAGGACATGTCCCATGTTCCATATGCAAGTGTAGTCAGTAGCCTAATGTATGTGATGTCCTGTATTGTACTAGACATTACAGATGTAGTAACAGTATTGTGTAGGTTTGTGTAAAAGCCAAGAAAGGAGCACTGGACAGTAGTGAAGTGCGTTTTCAAGTATTTGCATGGCACTAGTGATTATGGTTTGTGCTACCAAGGAAGACCAGGATTGGATAGAGTGTTGGATATTCGTGGCTTTGTTGATGCAGACTAGCTAGAGATCTAGACGAGAGAAGATCTACAAGTGGGTATTTTTAACCTATTTGGAGGTGCAGTCAGTTGGATGAGTAAGAAACAATCTATAGTGGCACTATCAACTACAGAGGTAGAATACATGGTGGCCACTCATGCAAGCAAGGAAGCAGTTTGGTTGCGTAGATTGTGTTCAAGTATGGGGTTAGTAAAAGGAGCTATAACAATAGACTGTGATAGCCAAAGTGCAATTTTCTTGGCAAAGAACCCTGCATATCATTCAAATACAAAGCACATTGATGTTCAGTATCACTTTGTGAGGGATATGATAGAAGACAAAAAGGTGTTGTTGGTAAAGCTGAACACTTTGAAGAATACTGCAGATGCATTGACAAAATCTGTGAGCTCTGAGAAGTTCTCTTGGTGTAGAGAAACAATGGACATTGTAGGGCTAGATAAATGACTAAGCTTTCTTGTGGCCCTTATGGAAAGAAAACAACAAGTAGGAGAATGTGGGGTTGTTTCATTCTTTCCATGACTAGCCCACATAGTGAACGAAGGGGTTAGAGGGGGGGCAGAACCCCCCCTTCATTACGCTGATTCTGTATAGGGGGAATCATAGGGGGTTTGAGGGGTTCAGGTAACCCCACTCTATGGGGTCCAGGGCAGCACCCCAAAAAATTTTGTTCCTGGACCCTATATTTGGTTGGATAGACGTGATGGTTTTCGGTCCATGGTATTGGATGCTTTGGCATGTATAAATATGCATTGTAACATTGAAAGGAACATAATGCAAAATCATGTTGGTAGTCCTTGTTTTTGGATCCAGGCAAAAATATCTGCATATATGTGTTTTATGTGTTATGCTCTCGCATTGTTTATTTTCTGTGTTTTAGAATTCGTATGCAGGTAATTTTATTATGGGGTTAAATCCTACACTTTGCACTCCATAACACTTCATAATGAATATTTTCTTAATTGTGATAACATGCATTGAAATTGTGTGTATAAGGATTGATATGTTATACTTTGAGTGTTTATCACCCTAATTTTCATAGCTTGTAAAATGATTTGAGGTTTAGTGTTTGGCTTGTCTGCATGCTTAGGATTCCATAGGTTTGCCACTAAGTTTTTTGGGCGCTCCAATTTTTATTTTTTCTTATTTCTTTTTTGAAACAATTTATTTATATTTTTTGATCTAAGTTCATCAACCATTAAGGGATTATGGAAGGCCTAAGTTGGTAATTCATCCTTAACTCTCTTAATTTCAATTTACATCCCTCATTAGCATACATATCTTCTTCCCTGCTAAATTATCTTAAGACATGAAAGTATGCTTTTGATGGGATTTATTCAAAAAAATTCTGAATCTTTTCTATAATATTCTCTAGATATTTCTCCTTTGAGGAAGAGCCTTTGACTAGATGCAAGATAAGAAGAGAGTCTCCCAAAATTGTGAGTGTATTGACCTAATTTTCTTTGGTTAACAAAATACATTGATAGAGGGAATGTGCTTCTACTTGATTATTTTTCATGTGACCAAGAATCCATGAGTACATAAATAATTTATCTTCCTTGGGGATATAAAGAACTCCTCCCCTTCTCGCTACCCCTAGATTCCTCTTTGAGGCTCCAACAAAATATAGGAACTATCCTTTTCTCCAACTCTTCCATTCTCTTAATTCTACATTTGTCAGTTGAAGCTTCCAACTTATATCAATTAAATTATTTATCAAACCTACATTTTTGGAAGGATTGTCCATAACTTAAAGCTTCCTGAGCCAATCCTTTTCCAATTGGTTTATCCTTTGCTAGGAATAATTATTATCTAACGTTTGAGCTCTAAAATTAGCACATGATGAGAGAAATTTCATTATTGTGAAGTGAGGTAGGGTGTTTATGTTATTGAAGACTACTTTATTTCATGCTATTAGTACTTTAAAATATTTACATCTTGGAATGGCTTCACAAATATTCTTGAAGATATGTTTCTACAAAAAACTACTAGCATAATTTTTTGACTATGTAGAAAATAATTCTTGAAGAGTAGTGGGTCGTTTTACTCGATTAGAGAGCAAAGCAATTACCTCCATCCATACTGCTTTGGTATCTGTACAATCTAGAAAGATATGGGAAATTTATTTATCCTGTTATTGGAAAAGAGGACACCTAGAGGGACCATAAATGGCTCTCTTTCACAAATTCTCAGCTGTTAAGAATTGTTTCTGGGATAAAATCCAACAAAATGAATTTATCTTTGGATTGGGATTTCACTTCCATATTTTTTTCCAAGAATTTAATTTTGGTGGAGCATGAGACCAGAATAGCAATGCAGTGTATCCCTCCTTTGTAGCAACCTTGGTGAAAATTTCATGTAGTAAAAGTTAATAAAGGAAAATTAAGACCATGGGTAAGGGACACGTATTTCGAGCTGAATGATGGGCAAATATATCCTAGTGGGCATCACTGGATGTGCATTTTGGCTAAGGAAAATTGGCAAAGGCATTGAAAGGAGAAAAGGCATTTTTGGCACATTTATTCATGAAAATAAAGGAAATTTGGAGAAAAGTAAGGTGAAAGGTCACAGGTTGCATGTGAAGAGGAAATTGAAGGAAAATAATGGAAAATGAAGAAAATCAAGGCCTCATTCATAAAAAGGATTATGAGGATCAGTTCATGGTTTTTTTCAATGCAACCTTTTGTTAGTTTAAGTTTGGAGCTCTCCCATTATTCTCTCCCTCTCTCACTCTCTTGGTCACTTACAGCTTTCTTGGAGCACTCTAGTTTGGAGCAAATGAAAGGGAAAGCAAGGAAAGGAATGGAAAGAAAGACTCAAGAAACTTCGAGAGGAATACTTGCAGGTAACCTTTTTCATGTGTGATTTTCTAGCTGGTTTGGACATGCATGGATTTGAATGTTGGTGTATGGTTCTCTTGTTGTTGATGACATGGTTTTTTCAGGTCACGATAGGATTTCAGCCTAACCTAGCCTTTTTTAGATGCCATAGTATGTTCAGATATTTATTTCAGTTTTTGAGCTTTGGTTTGTCAGATGGATTTCTGAATCTGAGGTGGAGGTGGTCCTTGAGTTCCATTCCAAAAGGCCTAGGAATCCCTTGACCGATTTTGGTAGAATACATAGTAACACTTGAGGGAGTAGTCGTGGTTTAGGGCCTAGTGATCCGATTTTGGATTGTGGTAAATATTAAAAGACTAGTTTTGGAATATGACATAGTTATCTGGGGTTGGATTGTAATAAAGCCTGAGAGACAAGGAAACAGAAAATTCCTCAGGGATAGTGATGGGTTCCGGATGGCATTCCAAGTTCTATTCCACTGTGATCGAGCACCAATTTTGGTGTGATCACTATTTGATGAGGGTGGGGGGTGGTTTAACCTTTGTATTCCATTGGTTGTTCTTGGATTGGTTGTTATTTGAGATCCCACATTCATGCTTGGAATATGGAATGGCGATGATTGGCTGGAGAGATTTGATTTAGCCATGTATATGGTATGGTGGTACATGGAAGTCCCGAACTTGGTAAAATTTCCCTATGATTAATAAAAGATAAGTTATCTTACTTTTGCACTGATTTATATGTGGATTTAATGGCTGTCATACTTCTGATATTTACGTGGTTTAATGCTAGTTATAAGCATGTTTAGATCACTAGTTTATGTCATGGCTATTTCATATATTTACTTCTAACTATTAAATGGATGGATACAAGACCTAATTGATGATGTAGTAGTTAAATAGAGAAGGAGATGATCCTTCTGGTTATGTTTCATAAGTTGTTCTATTCCTTTATGTTGTGTCTTATATCCTAGACCTGTAGGTTGCATTGATGCCAAGTGTTTGACAAAATTTTAGTCTCGGTTGCAGGCCCAATCATGGGGGAAATTTTTTATTGATTAGCATTGTCATTATGCTTTTCATGGATTTTGGAAGTTACAACAAGTTGTGGGCAGAGGCCAAGATTCTGGGCTAGAAAAGTGGCTTAATCCTTGGAGTCATTGGCACAAAACTAGCAATTTTGGTCCACAGTCACTAGAAGTTAGGCTTGTGAGAGAGACTTTGGGTTTTTGGTCTCTCCCTTTCCCATAGCATGAGAGTGACTATGGCCTAAGAGATGAAAATAGCATTCAGACCCAGGGATAGGCTATCTTAGTGGTTGAATTGTCTCCTGAGGGTTATGTTGACGATGTTGGATGACTGTATATGATGTTCTATCAGTTCTACTTCCTTAATGAGACATAGGAGGTTGAATTTGGTTGTAGTAGCATCTCTTCTCATGTTTACCCCCGTTGGCATGGTTACTTTGGGTAGACCTAGGAGGGGATATTATAGATTGGTATCAGAGAATGGTTGTGCTCTGTTTGGGTGATATCTAGTGCTATAGGTATGGGTGAATGTGTTGGTCATGCATGCATTTCAATTGCGTGTGTCGCTCTTACAATTGCATTCATGTTCTTGCTGCATTGCATCATATTGATCATGGTAGTAGTAAGGTTATCATGAGGAACTTGATGTTAGTTATATGGAATGCATCATCATGCATATATGACTAGTTATACAATCAAATGTAGCTTGATTACATCCTTGGACACTGGGTTGCATTCTTGGTTTTCTGATTACATGCATTAGTCTTGTAGGTTAATTACAAGAATTGACTACTTATGCTTGACTACATGCAATTATGAGTATGTGTAGTTGATTACACATTGTTTATGTAGGTGGATAGTTGCATGAGGCAATGTGTATAATAGAGTAGTGGTTGTTTTCATACATGAGGTCATAGCATGCATTGTTTAGATGGCCTTGCATTAATGACTAGACCCTAGTTAGTATCATGGTTATGCATTGATGCACTTATTCATATATGTCTAGATGTTATTATGGTTATGTTGTAAATGCGTGATGTTGATTTTATGATCTTGCAGACAAGGTATCCTCTCAAGTTATGCTAAGGTACATTGATTTATGCTGATTTGGTTTACCTTGCATAGTATGCCTTGTAGGAAACAGATCAAATGGCTAGCAAGGTGGTAGACTACATAGAATCTCCCTATGAATCAGATGGGCAACATGGTGTGGGGCACTCTTCTGACTTAGGGGACACATTGAGAAGCTCGAAGGAAGAAATAAGGAGTTGCAAAGAAGATAATGATAAAATCATGCGGGAATAAGAGAAATAAGCAGAGGTGAATGTGATATTACTTCATATTTTGTCCGATTTGCGGTAACAGGGACCTCTTTGGATCATCCATGGACATGAGGATAAAACTAATGGGACATATGGGAGCAGGTGTCATAGTAGACATAGGTCAAATGTATTTGACACTATAAGAGATGGCAGGATTTTGGACACTTCAGATATGAGGGGTGACGGTCATAGGTATTACTCTAGTTCTGGTTCTGATAGACATCATGATCGTCATCATTATCATCCTTCTAGGAGGAATGATAGGGGATACTTGCCGGATGAGTTCAAGAATGAAAAGCCACCTACTTTTGATGGAGAGATGAATAAATTACAATATGTGGAGGCTTGGTTTCTTGGCATGAGGAAATTATTTAGATTGCACGATTACTTAGAAAACATGAAAGCAAGGATAGCCATTTTTGGTGTCAAAGGTAAAGCATATATTTGGTGGGAAGATATGAAGAATGTCAAGGACATACATAAGTATGATCTGAATTGGCATGCATTTGAAAGGATATTCGAGAATAAGTACTTGTCTGAGAGGTACTATGATGACAAAACTAAGCCCGAGTTTTATGAGTTGCGAATGGCTTCTATGATAGATGAGGAGTATACTAAAAGATTTTTGGAGTTGTTGAGATATGTGTCTTATGTTAGAGAGGAGAAGGAAAAGGTTCATATATTCATCAGTGGATTTCTAGTTGCATATGGAGACTGGATTGAGTTTGACGAGCCTAGAACATTAGAGGAGGCCATCTGAAAGTTGAAGCATTGTTATCAACAGTCGAAGCGCAAAGTTTAGGCGAAACATGACTGCAAAAGAAATGACATAGCTAAAGGAAATGGCCATCAAAGAGAGAAAGACCTCAAGGTGTAAGTGAGAAACATAATGCAGTTCCTTACAAGAGATTCAATACAACTCAAAAGGAACACGGAGAGAAGTAGGCTACAGGCGGTGATAGGGAACCATTGTAGTGCTGGATATGTGGTAAGGATCATAGTAAGAGGGATTGTCTACAGTATCCAAGTGGTGGCAGACCCCATATCTACAGTGCTCAAGACATAGATACAGTTGGTGATTTTGGCCATAGCATTTTGTTGTGGTAAAACACAACCCCCCCATTTTTGGCTTGTTCACTTCAAATAATGGGGACCCTTTCAATAAAAAATTTGGCTAAACATCTTTTAGGATTTTTTTTTAAAGTTGATTATCCTACCATTTTTTTAATTCTTCATTTTCATTAGATTCTAGTTCTGATTTCTTTGTCAAAATTGACCTTTTATAAGCTTTCCATTGATGCTTGTTTTACCTCATTTGATCAACTAGTTTGTAATTGACACTCCTTTGAAGTTTAAACATTTATGTCGTGTGGGTTAAAAATGCGTAAAATGTACAATATTCCATTTTTGTAATTATATTAGTTTAGAAATTCATTTATTGTATATATTAATCTTTAGTTGAATTTTTATTAATTTTTAATTTTTCTTTAACAATCTTGCTAAAATAACCTTGCCAAATTGTAGAAAACTTGAAAAACACAATTTTCAGAATCTCAATAATTTATTCTAATTTTTTGTTTTAAAACAACTTACCAATCCTAAAATCTCAAGATGGCTAAAGTTCATTCATTTTTATTACCAAAGTGGTTGTAGTTTATAATAGGAGAATCCGACTTTAAGTAGACCCCACTTTGTTTCATCTCCCTAATTCCACCAATGCACAACAATCCTGGACCCTAATATATAAAATTTTATCAAATTTATTGGGTCCATCACATCTCAAATTTACAAAGAAAATATTTTACAAACCCTCGATAGAAAGTTTCATGCAATGTGATATTGCGAAATCGCATATCGCATATCGCAATTTTAACAAGCTCCTCAACTTGAACATTTTAAGATTTGCTTTTAGAAAATGCGATGGGGTAAAAGGTTTTAATACAAAGTTTTTGATCAACTTATGACTCCTGTACCTCCACCTCACCTCATCCTACATCACACTCACCTCACCCTCCACTCACTTCCCTCCTCCATCATTCCTCTTCACGTGGATGAAATTAATGGATTTTGGATTGATTTCAATGATTTGTTTAATTGATTTTATTTCGGTTGATTCCAATGGTTTGTGGATTAAATTTTTTATATATTTTTTATTAAATAATTATATTCTAATTTTAATATTTATTATAATTTAATATAATTTGAATTATAATATTAATTAAATTTTAAATTAACTCTTTCAAATCATTTGTATATTAATTTAATTTTGTAACTTAATTAATTTTTAATTAAATGAGCATTAATTAAAATTAATTGTATATATTAGTTAATTAATAATTAATTTAGAATTAATTATTAAATAATTAAAATCTAATGTAGCACTAGAATTTAATTAACAAATTCTGATTTTTGGTCTAGGCAACAGAATTTCTAGAATTCTGGCAGTTTTGACTCATCAACTTTGGAGACTCATAGATTGAGTTTTACTTGACCAAATGAGGCATAAGATGGCTCATTGGAAATAAAAAGTCGAGGAGAACATTTCTGAGGAGGTTTCACTGTTGGGAAAATATATCCTAGTGGGAAGCATTGAATGTGCATTTTGGCTAAGGAAAATTGGCAAAGGCATTAAAAGGAAAAAAGACATTTTTGGCACATTTATTCATGAAAATAAAGGAAATTTGGAGAAAAGTAAGGTGAAAGGTCATAGGTTGCATGTGAAGAGGAAATTGAAGGAAAGTAATGGAAAATGAAGAAAATCAAGGCCTCATTCATAAAAAGGCCTATCAGGATCAGTTCATGGTTTTTTTCAATGCAACCTTTTGTTAGTTTAAGTTTGGAGCTCTCCCATTATTTTGTCCATCTCTCACTCTCTTGGCCACTTAGAGTTTTATTGGAGCACTCTAGTTTGGAGCAAATGAAAGGGAAAGCAAGGAAAGGAATGGAAAGAGAGACTCAAGAAACTTCGGGAGGAATACTTGTAGGTAACCTTTTTCATGTGTGATATCCTAGCTGGTTTGGACATGCATGGCTTTGCATGTTGGTGTATGGTTCTCTTGTTGTTGATGACATGGTTCTTTCAGGTCACGATAGGATTTCAGCCTAACCTAGCCTTTTTTCAGATGCCATGGTATGTTGGGATCTTTATATCAGTTTTTGAGCTTTGGTTTATCAGATGGATTTTTGAATTTGTGGTGGAGGTGGTCCTTGAGTTCCATTCCAAAAGGCCTAGGAATCCCTTGACCGATTTTGGTAGAATACATAGTAACACTTGAGGGAGAAGTCTTGGTTTAGGGCCTAGTGATCCGATTTTGGATTGCAGTAAATCTTAAAAGATTGGTTTCAGATTATGACATAGTTATCTGGGGTTGGATTGCAGTAAAGCCTAAGAGAGAAGGAAACAGAAAATTCCTTAGGGATAGTGATGGGTTCCGGATGGCATTCCAAGTTCTATTTCGCTGTGATCGAGCACCAATTTTGGTGTGATCACTATTTGATGAGGGTGGGGGGTGGTTTAACCTCTGTATTCCATTGGTTGTTCTTGGATTGGTTGTTATACGAGATCCCACATTCATGCTTTGAATATGGCATGGCGGTGACTGGCTGAAAGAGAGATTTGGTTCAGCCATGTATATGGTATGGTGGTACATGGAAGTCCCGAACTTTGTCAAATTTTCCTATGATTAATAAAAGCTAAGTTATCTTACTTTTGCACTGATTTATATGTGGATTTAATGGTTGTCATATTTCTGATATTTACATGGTTTAATGCTAGTTATAAGCATAGTTAGATCACTAGTTTATGTCATGGTTATTTCATATATTTACTTGTAACTATTAAATGGATGGATGCAAGACCTAATTGATGATGTAGTAGTTAAATAGGGAAGGAGATGATCCTTCTGGTTATGTTTCATAAGTTGTTCTATTCCTTTATGTTGTGTCTTGTATCCTAGACCTGTAGGTTGCATTGATGCTAAGTGTTTGACAAAATTTTAGTCTCGGTTGGGGATGTGCAGGCCCAATCATGAGGGTGATTTCTTACTGATTAGCATTGTCATTATTTTTTTAATGGATTTTGGAATTTACAACAAGTTGTGGGCAGAGGCCAACATTCTGGGCTAGAGAAGTGGCTTAATTCTTGGAGTCATTGGCACAAAACTAGCAATTTTGGTCCATAGTCACTAGAAGGTAGGCTTGTGAGAGAGACTTTGGGTTTTTGGTCTCTCCCTTTCCCATAGCATGAGAGTGACTATGGCCTAAGAGTTGAAAATTGCATTGGGACCCAGGGATAGGCTATCCTAGTGGTTGAATCGTCTCTTGAGGGTTATGTTGATGATGTTGGATGACTGTATATACTTCCTTAATGTGACATAGGAGGTTGAATTTGGTTGTAGTAGCATCTCTTCTCATGTTTACCCCTGTTGGCATGGTTACTTTGGGTAGACCTAGGAGTGGATATTATAGATTGGTATCAGAGAATGGTTGTGCTCTGTTTGGGTGATATCTAGTGCTATAGGTATGGGTGAATGTGTTGGACATGCATGCATTTCAATTGCGTGTGCGACTCTTACAATTGCATTCATGTGCTTACTGCATTGCATCATATTGATCATGGTAGTAGTAAGGTTATCATGAGGAACTTGATGTTAGTTATATGGAATGCATCATCATGCATATATGACTAGTTATACAATCAAATGCAGCTTTATTACATCCTTGGACATTGGGTTGCATTCTTGGTTTTCTGATTACATGCATTAGTCTTGTAGGTTAATTACAAGAATTGACGACTTATGCTTGACTACATGCAATTATGCGTATGTGTAGCTGATTACACATTGTTTATGTAGGTGGATAGTTGCATGAGGCAATGTGTATATTAGGGTAGTGGTTGTTTTCATGCATGAGGTCATAGCATGCATTATTTATATGGCCTTGCATTAATGACTAGACCCTAGTTAGTATCATGGTTATGCATCGATGCACTTATTCATATATGTCTAGACGTTATTATGGTTATGTTGTAAATGCATGATGTTGACTTTATGATCTTGCAGACAAGGTATCCTCTCGAGTTATGCTAAGGTACATTGATTTATGGTGATTTGGTTTACCTTACATAGTATGCCTTGTAGGAAAGACATCAAATGGCTAGCAAGGTGGTAGACTACATAGAATCTCCCTATGAATCAGATGGGCAACATGGTGTGGGGCACTCTCCTAACTTGGGGGACACATTGAGAAGCCTGAAGGAAGAAATAAGGAGTTGCAAAGAAGATAATGACAAAATCATGCAGGAATAAGAGAAATAAGAAGAGGTGAATGTGATATTACTTCAGATTTTGTCAGATTTGCGGTAACAGGGACCTCTTTGGATCATCCATGGACATGAGGATAAAACTAATGGGACATATGGGAGTAGGTGTCATAGTAGACATAGGTCAGATATATTTGACACTATAAGAGATGGCAGGATTTTGGACACTTCAGATATGAGGGGTGATGGTCACAGGTATTACTCTAGTTCTGGTTCTGATAGACATCATGGTCATCATCATTGTCATCCTTCCAGGAGGAATGATAGGGGATACTTGCCGGATGAGTTCAAGAATGCAAAGCCACCTACCTTTGATGGAGAGATGAATAAATTACAATATGTGGAGGCTCGGTTTCTTGGCATGAGGAAATTCTTTAGATTGCATGATTACTTAGAAAACATGCAAGCAAGGATAGCCACTTTTGGTGTCCAAGGTAAAGCATATATTTGGTGGGAAGATGTGAAGAATGTCAAGGACATACATAAGGATGATATCTCCTGGCATGCATTTGAAAGGATATTCGAGAAGAAGTACTTGTATGAGAGGTACTATGATGACAAAACTAAGCCCGAGTTTTATGACTTTCGAATGGTTTCTATGATAGATGAGGAGTATACTAGAAGATTTTTTGAGTTGTTGAGATATGTGTCTTATGTTGGAGAGGAGAAGGAAAAGGTTCATATATTCATCAGTGGATTTCTGCTTGCATATAGACACTGGATTGAGTTTGACAAGCCTAGAACATTAGAGGAGGCCATCTGAAATTTGAAGCATTGTTATGAACAGTCGAAGCGCAAAGTTTAGGCAAAACATGACTGCAAAAGAAATGACATAGCTAAAGGAAAATGGCCACCAAAGAGAGAAAGACCTCAAGGTGTAAGTGAGAAACATAATGTAGTTCCATACAAGAGATTCAATACAACTCAAAAGGAACATCGACAGAAGTAGGCTAGAGGCAGTGATAGGGAACCATTGTAGTGTTGGATATGTGGTAAGGATCATAGTAGGAGGGATTGTCTACAGTATCCAAGTGGTGGCAGACCCCATATCTACATTACTCAAGACATAGATACAATTGGTGATTTTGGCCATAGCATTCTGTTGTGGTAAAACACAACCCCCCCATTTTTGACTTGTTCAGTTCAAATAATGGTGACCCTTTCTATAAAATTTTTGGCTAAACATGTTTTAGGATTTTTTGTTAAGTTTATTATCCCACCATTTTATTAATTTTTCATTTTCATTATATTCTAGTCCTGATTTCTTTGTCAAAATTGACTTTTTATAAGTTTTCCATTAATGCTTGTTTTACCTCATTTTGTCAACTGGTTTGTAAATGACACTCCTTTGAAGTTTAAACATTTATGTCGTGTGGGTTAAAAATGCGTATAATGTAAATATTCCATTTTTGTAATTAAATTAGTTTTAAAATACATTTATTGTATATATTAATCTTTAGTTGCATTTTTATTAATTTTTAATTTTTCTTTAACAATCTTGCTAAAATAACCCATCCAAATTGTAGAAAACTTAAAAACACATTTTTCGGAATCTCAGTAATTTATTCTAATTTTCTGTTTTAAAACAACTTACCAATCCTAAAATCTCAATATGGCTAAAGTTTATTCATTTTATTACCAAAGTGGTTGTAGTTTATAATAGGAGAATCCCACTTTAAGTAGACCCCACTTTGTTTCATCTCCCTAATTCCACCAATGCATAACAATCCTGGACCCCAATATATAAAATTTTATCAAATTTATTGGGTCCATCACATCGCAAATTTACAAAGAATTTTTTTTACAAACCCTTGATAGAAAGTTTCATGCAATGCAATATTGTGAAATCGCATATCGCATATCGCAATTTTAACAAGCTCCTCAACTTAAACATTTTAGGATTTGCGTTTAGAAAATGCGATGGGGTAAAACGTTTTAATACAAAGTTTTTGATCAGCTTATGATTCCTGTACCTCCACCTCACCTCATCCTACGCTATGGTTACCTCACCCTCCACTCACTTCCCTCCACCATCATTCCTCTTCAAGTGGATGAAATTAATGGATTTTGGATTGATTTCAATGGTTTGTTTAATTGATTTTATTTTGGTTGATTCCAATGGTTTG
>APFE031756213.1:178119-205267 GCA_000404065.3 Pinus taeda | reverse complement strand
TCCTCTGGAATATCTTTTACCCTTATGTTCAATTTTTGGAACTCCTCAATGTGCTCCATTATTGAACCCTTTTGTTTGAGACTTATCAATTGGCTAAAAAAAGTTTTGCTTTTTGTATCCTCACAATGTGCTATCAATTCTTCCGTAAAAATTGCCCAAGTGATAAATTGTTTATGAGAGCAAAGCCATTAATACCATGCAAATTGATTTGGTTCCAAATATAAAGTTGCAATATGTACCTTTTGTGTGTTTTGTACATTATTGAGAACGAAAAATTGCTCCATCTGTAATATCCATGTTGCGGGATCCTTGCCATCAAACTTCCTCATATCGATTTTTGGAATATGGTGGGTCTTTGATCCAACATTAGAGTCTATGGAATCATGATTAACATTTCTTTTGTTCTCATCATGAGTTTCCTTTACAACCAGTTCACCATTAGTGACCATTTCTTGTAGCAACTTGTTCATATTTATCTTCAACTCTTCCATCTTATCATCCATGCCATCAATTTTAGCATCCATGCCATTCATCTTAGCTTCCATGCCATCCATCTTAGCTTCTATACCTTTCTTTAAACAATCCATATTAGCTTCTACACCTTTCTTTAAACCCTCCATCTTAGCTTCTACATCTTTCCTTAAACCATCCATCTTAGATTCTGTTGCCTTTTGTGCAAGTGACACTTGTTGCACTTGGTCTCATAATTTTGATATATCATGTTGCATTTCTTCCTCTTCTTCATGAGTCATGCTAGAGCATTCATATTTCTTACTAGGTGTTTGCATTTTATTTCCTCAGGGCATCAATTACTGATTCAAATTAATTTTTCAAACCAAGCTTATGCAAAAATTTAAAAAAAACTACACACCTTTTTTCACTTTGCAGAAGCTTGATATTGAATCTGATGTATCTTTGCAATTTTGGATCATCCAATTCTAAAATTGTGACCAGTAGTAGCCCTCTATGTCCTCTTTCACTTGCCACCAGTCTGATCCAATTTGGATTCTCCAAGGAGGAGTTATGCACAATCTCCCAAGATGACCTGATTATAGACTAGTTCAGTAGAGCGAATTTGTACGATATACCACGAGTCACTGTTTTGACCTTGGATCTGGAAAAGATATACAAGATGTTGAAAATAATACTGAGAGGGGGGGTGAATCAGTATTATCTAGTCCTTTTAACAATTCTTCCTTATTTATACTTTGAATTATTTTTGCATATCAGTACCATAAAACAATGAGCATGAACAAGAAAAACAGACAGTCACATCAAAGAACACCAGATATAAGGTGGAAACCCAATGTGGGTGAAAACCACCTACTGCAATATGTCTCCATCTTCTTTCAAATTAGAAACTCCTTTTACAATGGTCTTGTACTGGTGCAGTCCTTTACCAGTACGCAGGCTGCAACCTGCAGAGAGCTACAACTCTCTCTCGTTTTCCAGTCTCTCCTGGAAGGGAGCTACAAACCCCTACTTCTTTTCTTTCAAGGAACACTTTTCATAAATTTTCAAACTGGATCCATAAATATCAAACGATCATCAAGTACCAGTAAGTTACCTAGATAACCAGATGCACAATAACAGAAAACTAAACCCAGAACACCTTCTGTGGCGTCTCCTATGGCGCCTCCTGCGGTGTCTCCTGCGGCACCTCCTGCGGCGTCTCCTGCGGTGCCTCCGGCGGCGTCTCCTGCGGCGCCTCCTGTGGCATCTCCTGCGGCGCCTCCTGTGGCGTCTCCTGTGGCGCCTCCTATGGCGTCTCCTGCAGCGCCTTCTGTGACGTCTCCTACGGCGCCTTTTGTCATGTCTCCTGCGGCGCCTTCTGTGGCGTCTCCTGTGGCACCTTCTGCGGCGTCTCCTGTGGCGCCTCCTGTGGCGTCTCCTGCGGCACCTCCTGTTGCGTCTCCTGCGGCACCTCCTGCAGCGTCTCCTGCGGCGGCTCCTGCGGCGGCTCCTGTGGCATCTCCTGCGGCGCCTCCTGCGACGTCTCCTGTGGCACCTCCTGCGGCGCCTACTGTGGCGTCTCCTGCGGCGCCTCCGCACTTCCGCAGCTGCAGCGGTTGAGAGATCACCCTTCAAAGATTCACTTTCCACTTCACTTTCATATAGATCACGCTTTTGAAACAATAACCCAATATTTTAGATCTTAAGATATTCAACCCAAAAGCATACACAAGCCAAATGATCTCCTTTGCTTTATATAGGCAAGCTCTTCCTCAAATCATGGACCAATACTACGGGCCAAAACCATAAAAAACCAATACTATCAACTCAATACTAGGGATCAACACGTCAATCGAGATACCATGGTCCAAAAACCATAGGTTCAAATTCTAAGGACTAACTACCATGGACCAAAGGTAAGCTTTCCCACATGAAATAAACTTTTCTCTGCATAAAATTCTGTGAAATTTTCTCCACATGAAATAAACTTTTATAAAATTTTCTCTGCATAAAATTCCATGAACTTTTCTCCTACGTACTTCTTAATTCTCATCATATTGAGAGCCATGCCATCGGTGTTGCCATCAAGTACAACATCTATAACATATAACCATACCAGAAACATAATGCCAACACTTTATGAAACCTTCATTTAAAACTTCCATTTCTACTTTTAAACCATCCTTCAAGCCTTTCATGTCCCTTTTTATTTTTTATTCTAAACCATCCATTTTAACATTCATTATCACTTCCAATTCGTTTTGTATTACTCTTTGTGAGAGTGAAATTTGTTGCACTTGATCTCCTATTTTTGATATATCATGTTGCATTTCTTCCTCTTCTTCACGTGTCATAGAAACGTTTTATATTTTCTTGATAGGTGTGTCAATTTTTTTGGTTTGAGGAGTTTTGAAATCAAACAATGATATCTATGCTTCATTATGCCCTTTGAATCACTTGAAACTGATTTTTCAAACAAAAGTTATGAAAAATTTAAAAAATACACACATTTTTCTTCCTTTTTAGGAGCTCGATCTCAAAACTATTTTATCTCTGTAATTTCAGATCTCCAAGGTCAGAAATTATGTCATGTAGTAGTCCTATGAGTCTTGTTTCCAACCCCACAAGTCAGACCAAGATTGGATTATTCAAGAAGGTGTTATGCACAAACTCCCACGATGAACATATTATAGACTACTTCAGTAGAAATAACTTGTACAGAGTACCACATGTCACTATTTTACCCTTCGTCCCTAAACATGATACATGAAAACCTACAGTCTATGCTCTTTCAGTCACTTTTTAAAAAATTTAAAATTGATGCTTGAAGAGAATGTTATGACATGCTTTCCTAGGTCATTTTTTTCAGATGGAATTCTAGAGCCTACAAAACCCCTAACTTCTTCAGCTCATATATCTGAAAATATAGTGAACCAAGATATTAAATTCATACAAAAAGTTCGCCAATATTTTAGCTCCATGTGGTTATAAATTTATCTTTTGAAGCCTTGTAGAAAAAAAGTGATAGAGAAAATGCCAAGATGATGTGTTTGATGAAGCAAAACCATAGAATCGAAAATTTTGATACCAAATATTATCCAACCAACTCACAAAATAGAAGAAAAGATAGATCAACAACTTAGTAATTAGCATCTTTGAGGGGAAAAGCTTATTTACATTACATAAATGAATTATTATATGATACAAATGATAAAACCTCGTTGGTATATATAGGAGTTGAAGGGGTCACAATATAACCAAAGCCTACATAACAATAATAATCTAAGGGTACAACAATAAAAATAGTGGGTTTCTAAGGGGCGCAACAATGAAAACATGGGGGATGCGTGGGCACAATAATAATAGTAGTGGGCTACACTAATAATAAAAATACGAGGAATACACTAGTATCATAGGGACCTAACAGAAAACAATAGTGAATTGATTATGAATCCTGCTCCCAAGGGAGGTTAGATATTTTTGAGTACTTCTTAGAAATGAAGGCAAGAGACTAAGAATATATGAAAAGAGGAGAGATCCCCATCTCACTATAAAAAAAGTTAACGATGGATATTAAATGGAGTTCCTCATTGAATTCCCCTTTTAGGAAACTAATGGGGATATAAAAAATGAAGACATAAACCCATCTGCATTTCCTCACTATTATGGCATAACTACATAAGACCTGAACACTTTCTTATTGGACATTGTTGTTGAATGTAGGACCTAAAAATATTCCTTCATAAGTGAAAGATCAATATTTTTCCTTCCAGATTCAACAACTCATCCTTGAGATGGATCGTTAGTTTAGAAGGAAGTACTACCACTAGTTGGGGGCAAATGAATGAAGCTTCCGAAAACAAGTATCAAAATTATTGTAAAGTAATAGGTATAATAGATGAGATCTTATGAATAACCCAAGATGATAATGAAACCATTGAATATTTATAGCAGAGATTTCAACTAAGCTACAATAGAGCTCACAACTACACTCTAGATGAAGATCCATTGGAAATTGTCTTGCTTAGAGGAGTAAGAGAGGATCTCATATACAAATTAAATCTCATTGCAAATGGAGATATTTTTCAATTGGACTGTAAAAACATCGAGATAATATTCAAGAATTATTATAGGTAACCAAGAAAACAAGCATAAGTGGTAATGGTATGGTGAGCTCATATCCTCATTCTTCTCTACTTGCCAAAATGAAATAGGAAGACCGTTAGGACATGATAATTGCTATCTTACACTAACTCGATATACAAATGGATATTTTGTAGATCAAGAAGAAACATGAAAACAAAAAGGGAAATAAATATATTTTGTCCTATATGGATTGAAATGTGTATTAAGAATGAGTTCTTACTGAAGCTTATAAAGGTATATGCAATTTTTGAACAACCTGATCTAGCTAAAAAAATTCTTGCCTTTCGAAGTTTAAAAATTTCATATCAAGGAATAGACTGAAATGTGGAATTGGTGTGTTTCATCAAGTGAAGAATAACATCAACACAGAGACCCTAATAGAAAGGTATGAATTGTAATCCCCCTAAGTATTTTGCATCATATTTATTCTCGGGTCTAAGGATACATACATATATTAAATATCATGTATAAATTTTGGACAACCCCAAGATGATAAGCAAGTGGGACCGTTTCACCCAATGATTTTTGAAATGCAAAACAACAATTCTGGCTCTCATTCCATGTTTATTATATATGAAATTCCCTTTCTTGGTAGGGTCATTTACCATTTTCGTTGCTCTTATTCAATGACATGTGCATGATATCCATATTTTGATAGGGGTGATCAATTATTTATGTGGTTGGTGGGTCAATAAATTCAAATTCTCAAGCATAGGATGTAAAGTTTGAAAATTATTTAGACCAAGTAGAAATTTGTGTTAATCATTTTTAGCATTATTTTACATTTTTGGCCAACTTCAGGTTAGAAGGGAATTAAATTAGGAAGCAATTTAATTAAATAGTTCTATAACATTTTTTTTTTTATGAACATTGAGTGAAATGCCCTCTAATTCTCGTAAATATTTTAATAATAAAGTAAAAATTGAACATGGTATGAAACCCATTTTCAACATATCGTTAAATCTATAGTTATTTTCTTCTAGCATGTGCCATTGATGCCTAATTGGTATACATTACAGGTTTTATAAAGCCTTCCCTTGAAAAAATATGGAGAATGTATGAAAATACATATATTATTTTAATTTGGAATTTATTATAGAATTATCATGCCATTTTGAATAAATTATATTTCTTCACTTTTTCGTTATCAATCATAAATGTTAGAGAAACATTAGTGAAAAAGTTAGGGAAAGAATGCACTTGGAAATAATTGAGAAATCTAGTTAGTTCTAGATTAATTCATGATTAGTTACTGCGGTTGTAGAATGTTGAGATTGTGCATCTTATTTGGGATCCAAATCCTATTTATTATGTATTTTTTCAAACTCCCCAATAGACATGTAATTCTATATATGTATGAGCTTCCTTGTTAATGAATAGACATGTCCTCTCAGTATGCACTCTCAAGTTGAGCTAGCCTCACCTAAGAGTTGACCATTTCTTTCATAGTTTTTCTATCTTTAATTTTTAACTTGGTATGAGAGCGTGTGTGGTATAGTTTTAGCTGTGTGGCCCTTTCAAATTGTGTGTTGTTGGAACATTAGAGCATTGTTTCATATGTGTTTAACATTGTATGCAAGTGTTGTTGATCTTGTGGTGTCGAATTTTGAGCTAGGCAATGGAGTCATTTGCTACAACATTAAGTTTGTGTCTACTTATTGGATGCTAAGTGCGCCTAAGGAAGATGCGCCATGGGAGGAGGAGAAATTCATTTCCTAGAGAGGTCTGATGACTGAGGAAGCACCATTTTGGTGACTTACCTACTAATGTGATTTTCTATGAAAGGAGTTAAAGCTTTCTTACCTCTCTAGCTTCTCGTACATATATCTTGTGGTCGACAATATTGTGATTTGATCTGTGGATGTGTTCAATAATAACCTGGTTCCATCTGTTGGCAGCCAGTGTCGATTTCTGTTGTCACCGAATTTTGACAAACGTGTGTCCTTTTTTTATTCCACACAAGGTCGCAAGGCTTTGAGTATCAAACTTGTTGTCGGGTAGCCAATGTTTCTATTGGAATGAGTGTAGGTAAAGTTTCAACTTCAACTTATGGAGATTGTGCATTTTTTAGAGATTTACTTTGTTTTCAACCTGTATCAGCATGTCGTGAGACCAGAACTGAGTTGGAAGAGTGTTTTTTGAATACTATTGGAGCCCAGACCATTTGATGATCATGTCTTGTATGAAGATATATCGATCATATGTTTTTGTATTGCGCAAGTGAAGTTGGTGGAGAAAGCCCTAGGCCGACTTGTGTAAAGTCATATGTGGTTGTTGTGAGATGAGACAAGTGTCAAGCTTGGTGTAGTTCATTGACATGGTTTGCATGGTTGGCGTGGATTGCATGTAGCTCATTGAATGAAGAGTCTATGTCTGAAGTTGATTATTATATCAATAGCTTTATTTTCATTGATGTTGGCCGCATGCCATAATCTATTGTCTACTGTGAGCTAGAAATTAACTCTTGGTAGGTTCTTAACCAATCAAGGCTATGTTGTTTCTAATCCATTTCTATGATGGGAACTTGTTTTATAAAGATGAATTGCAAGTTATCTTTGAAAAGAGGTAGAATGATAAATTCTTTTTTCTTTAGAAGAGGTTAATGATCTTCTCGTCACAATAGAAGTAGAAAAAAATCATAATGTTTCTTATCTCAATGGCAGAAGCAGAAGAACATGAAGAAAAATTCATAGCAGCAAGTAAGGAAACAGGCTAGTTTAAATTTTTTGAAATAGATTATGATGCACAAATAAAAATTATTGATGAATGGATTGAAAATTCATTTGAACAGATTGATTAAGGTCTAAAATGAGCATCTATAGTTACATTCTTAATGGTGGAGGCTCTTGGAAATATTAAAAATGGTGAATCAATGAATTATTGAGATGATATAAAAAATGGAAATAATGGTGGATACATTTGAAGATGTTCATGATATTTTGATGCATTGGAGCCCCTAGGAAATAAGATATTATTATGAGCTGAGGAGGCAACATTCAAGTAAACAATAAATAGATTAATGTAAAGTGAAGTTTTCCACTTATGAATCTAATGAATAATGTGTAGTATTGAAGAGAAAACTATATGTGAAGAACCTAATGAAGAATTGCAAACAATGAGAAGAAGACCACAATCCAATTGTATCATGAAGTTAAAGAGAAACAACCTGAGGAAGAATAAATATTAATATTTAACATCGAGAAATTTCAAAATCTAATTGTTAAGGTCCAACTGTAAGCCTGACTAAGAATTGGACCAACAAGAATTATGTTTCTAAAATCGATTTCTCCATTAAGGGGGAGGCATGGAAATAATGGATAAATCTAGTTAGTTCTAGATTAATTCATTACTAGTCACTTGTTGTAGAGCAGTGAGATTGTGGTATATTATTTAGGATCTGGATCTTATTTATTAGGGAGTTGTTAAAACTCCCCAATAGACATGTAATCCTATATATCTATGAGACTTCTTGTTGATGAATATATGTGGCCTCTAAGCAGGCACTCTCAAGTTGAGATAGCCTCACTTGAGAGCTAACAATTACTTTCATAGTTTGTCCATTTTAAGTTTTAAATTGGTATAGATAGGCTCACCTAAGAGATGACCATTTCTTTGATAGTTTTTCCACGTTTCATTTTTAACTATGAAAGTTACTAGAATTCAATATCTAATCTTATTAGGCCTTGATGGGAGAAGGTTCCATTATTTAACAATTAGCAATGTAAGATAACAGGTCATGTTGTATCAATCAATCAAGTCCAAAGAATATATTACGTTATTGTTTTTCCCATATTTATGCAATTCCTTAGATAAACAAATCTTAAAAGAAAAGATATCTCCATAACACACAAAGAAATTGAATGTCCTTTCATTTCTATATAATGTGAATTTTCTATTATAATGTTTTTCAATCACCAAACTGTACTTAGGAATCTGTAGTTTAGTCACCAACATACTAGGGGGATTTTACATGTTATCCCTTATTTGCATGAAGCAACTCTACTATTTCATTTCCCAATAACTATAAGAGAAATCAAATATATTTTTTTACTCAAAAGTTGGCACATCTGCCAAGGCATATCTAGTTCACTTTTGTTCACTTCAACAGTCAAAAGATATAATTTCTTGAATTTCATAATTCCTAAAACAAAGGCCCTAAATTCTTAAGATTTAAAGAGAAACATAGCCCTTCAATGAATGTGTGAGGGATGATTTAAAGGGTTGAAGGGGTTATGTTCATGATTGTTCTATATGAAATGAAGTTGACACTTAGCCTGAAGGGCTCTGAATTGGACTTGGCTCACCCTGTCAATTGCTATTTAAAATGAAGTCAAGGCTTAGTCTCAAGGGCTTCGAATTAGTCTTGAATCACTTTGTCAATTTTTATTTTTCTTAGATACTTTTGGGGGCTTGGAGTAATACTCCACTATAGTATTGTGTTTTGATGAATCAATGAATGATTTACAGTTACCTTATTACTATTTGTATTTAAGGTTCCTTGTGAAACTTGGGTACAATCCATTCAAGAGGGAACAAGGACCCTATTTTACGTTTTCTTATGTCTTTCAATTTCTCAATTATTATTTTGGTGTTTTGAAATAGATGGCGTGCTTAAAATGCAATTTCTTTGGTGAAAAATAATTCAGCCATGTATATTATAAATTATTTATAGTCCTATAAGACATTGTTTGTGGCTTCATACAAGCGTTTTTTATCATGTGTTGGTTAGCATAGGTCATGTTGCATTATTTTTAGGAAGAATAGAAAACTATGTGCATTTTTGGGATATCTTCCTATAGTCCTATAGCTTTTCCCATAGGAATGTTCTGATTCTTGTAGAATATCATTTCAATTTTTATTTTTTTTCACGTAATGGATCATGCCTTAAACATGTCACACTGATGTTATTAGGGTATGATGATTTATAAGGGTTTAGTATCTTAGTTAGAATTATAAAATATTTTTGCAGTAGCTTAATTTCAATTTATCAATACTATGTGTTATGCAGTAGTTCTATTACCTTGTTTCCAATATTCTCTATGCAATAGAGCCAATAAGAATTTTTTTTTGTCTTTACAGAATATTTATTTAAGAATTTAAGTGATTCTTTATATTATTTTCAATTAATTAATATCATTCTTCACCTAGTTTGGTTTTCATATTTCATGTTAACAATCATACATTGATTTTCATAATGGTTTTCCACTTACTAATGTACTCACATTAAGACCTAGGATATCTCAAGTTCCCACGAATATGTAGGTACATAAAGAAGTAGATAGGTACATGAGAAAGCCTATATGTCAAAACCTCAAAAGTTTGTATGAATCCTATCTTGATAATTAAAGTAGTAATCTCATGAAGGGTAGCATTCCTACTGTTTTTCCAAGCCCCCCTACTTTTTGACACCATTTCCAAGTAGGTGATAAAATTTCACATTTCATTTATTTCATTGTCATTGAAAAAAAAGGAAAAAATGTTAAGGGATGAACTAGGAATATTTTTTCCAAAAATCCCCATTATTGAACAAGGACTAGACAATCAACAATGTTATGCAACCAGTGCACAAAATAGAATAAAAGATAGATCATTGACTTAGGAATTAGCCTCTTCGAGGGGGAAACCTCATTTACATTACATAAGCGAACAATTCTTGGATGATACAAATGATAAGAATATAATCATATCCTACATAACAATAATAATATAACGGTAAAATAATTATAATAAGCAACTTTTATGAGGCACAACAATAACAACTTGGGGGGATACATGGACATAACATAAACAATAGGGGATTACATAACATTAACAATAGGGGGATACACTAACAATAACAATAAGGGCAATACACTAGTATTATAGGGACATAACATGCCCCTCTCCTTCAAAAAGGTGTTGTCCTCAACACTTGAGTAGTTTTAGATGCTTCTATATAAAATTATCATCTTCCCATGTGGAATATTTAGAGGATAAGTGCTTCAACTTAACGAGACACTCAAAAATTAATTGATTTTGTATTTGTTGGGTTCTTGTTTCCATGATTGCTTTAGGCACAAATATGATTTTTGCTTCTTAAACAAGTTTTGGAAACATTGTTTGAACTCAGAGCATGTCACCAATAACCTTCTTTAAGCGTGAAACATGGAAAATTGGGTGTACTCAGGAAGATGTAGGTAGCTCCAATTTGTATTGCATGGTACCAATATTTTGCAACAACCTATAAGGACCATAGTACTTGGGTGATATTCTATTATCCTTATTAGCTTGCTTGAGGGACATTTGTTTGTATGGTTGTATCCATAAAAATACACAATTTCCTACATCAAAACTTCTTTCACTACGATGTTGATGTGCTTGTTCTTTCATTTTGTTTTACGCTAGAGTTAGGTTATCCTTTAAGAGTTAGAGAACTTGTTGTTGATGCCGGATGTGATCTTCCACTGCTTGAACCTTAGAATTTTCTCTTAAAGATGATATTATTTATGGTGGATGATATCCATAAAGTGCCATAAATGGGGTCATTTTTGATGCCATATGGAAGGAAGTGTTATACCACCATTTAGCTAGAGGTAACCACTTGAATGGTTGCGTTTTTTATCAGATGCAAAGGATTGAAGATATCCTTTACAAACAGATTTCAAGAAAAGTTCTTGAAAATTATCCCCAAAGATTGTAACCATCAGACTCCTAGGAAAACATCAACATGACCCATTTGTATGGGAAACATTGGACTATTCAATAACATATTTCCCCTAGTTAGCTTGATAGTATGGCACTTTCCAGATCAATTTATAGTTCCTCCATTTTCAACCATCACTTGGTACTCTAGTGTTGGATATAGGAAGCAATTCAATTCCTTGGCTATCTTACAATGACTAAAATTATGGGTACTACCTAACTCAATCAACACTATTAACTTTTTTTCTTGATATATACTTCTATATTGAGAGTTTGAGGAGTGGTAATTCATGTCAATGCATTACAAGATATGGTCGGATTCATCTTCTTTCTTTGAGGTTGCTTCCTAGTGTATATCCTCCTATATTGATGTTTCTTGTTCCTTTTATTTCTCCTCTTCACACTATTTGTAGAATAATTTCTTCTCAACGCACTTATAACCTTTAGTGTATTTGTTATCACAACTGTAATAAATCCATTTTATTCTTTTTTCCTCCAACTTTTTTGCGTCAATGTTGTAGGTTGTGGAAGGCTAGAAGCAAAAACAATTCCATATTTATAGTTGTGAGTGGTAGAATTCCTTGTTGCCATAATTTTTCTTTCAACTTTTATTGCCACCCCAAATGCCTTCTCCAATGAATGAAATTCCCAGGGGATAACCTCATGTTGGATAGTATCCTTAATTTTCTCTATGAAGACATCAAGCCTATGCTCCTATGGAATATCAATTACCTAATAATCAATGTTTGGAAATCCTCAATGTGCTCCGGAATTGGATAAAGAAGGTGTTTCTCTTTGTGTCCTCATTATGTGTTATCATTTCCTTTGTAATAATTTCAAAGTAAAAAGTTGTTTACGAGAACAAAACCATGAGTACCATACAAAATCAATGGGTTCTAAATATTTATGTGCAACATGTACCTTCTGTGAGGGTTGAACATCATGTATATAGAAATATTGCTCCATATGTAGTATCCATGTTACTGGATCATTGTCACCAAACTTCCTGATATCGATCTCTAGAATGTTGTAGGTCTTCAACCCGAAATTATATCTCTAAAATCATGATTAAAATTCTTTTTGTTGTCATCATGCATTTCATGAAACACATTTTTTCCATTAGGAAGCATTTCTTGTAGAAACTTTGTCAAACCTTCATTTAAACCTTCCATTTCTACTTTTAAACCATCCTTCAAGCCTTTTGTGTCCCTTTTTAATTTTTATTCTAAATCATCCATGATAACATTAATGATCGCTTCCAATTCATTTTGCGTTACTCTTTGTGAGAGTGAAATGTTTTGCACTTGATCTCATAATTTTGATATATCATGTTGCATTTCTTCCTCTTCTTCATGTGTCATTGTTGACACCTAATCATCGGGATTGGGTGAATAACTGAAATTGACGTAAATAAATAAAAGAGAATATGAATAGTCACCGAGAGATGAAATGAACAGTCTCTCTCTCATGTATATAATAAATACCAACCTAAATGAAATCAATGAATTGTTTTGAGGAGTTACTGCCTGGTCTAACATGGTATCAGAGCCAACTCCCAAAATTAGTTTTTGTGTAACTCCTAGTGTCAGTTTCCTGCCTATATTATGCCTGGTTGACTGAAGCCTACTCTAGGCAGTGTCATTTACAATTGTTTTATAATTTATGCATTTTTTAATGTCTGCACCCTCTGTCAAGAGACCTAGTGTGAATGTTGAACGTTGGTGTGTGAACTGTCATATGCATTTTTCAAATTTGTGTTTTATCAGACCTTGGATTTAACGTTGACTCCTATTTTTTATAGTTTCTACAAATTTTCACTCTTTGTTGTCTGTTAGGTTCATGTGGATCTTAGGCTCGACGAGGTTTAAGTCTGGTGGTATGTGCACTTAAGAACTTCGTGCTTTCCGACTAGTCAAATGAGGCAGCCTTCCCATCGCCTAGGTTAAGCGTCCCCTCCTACAAAGTATTTTTATGTTTGTTCTTATGAATTGAGGTGAACCAACATATTGAGCTGTAGCTAGAATGGTATTAAGGACTTCTGTGGGATGAAAAGTGTCCCAGAAGACATAGTCTCCATGGTGGAAACACAATCTTGATGTGGAGTAACAAGGGAACTCCGCTCTCAAGTGTCCCAGTCCACATCAGCTCTCAATCATGTATTTGAATGCATATGCAGATGGATTGTTAATGTTTTCATTGAAGATGTCGTAGTTTTCGCTCAGAACAAATCGTGTGACAGAAAATTTATTCTACAAGTTACCCAAGCCTCTGTTTAAATCTGAGATGATGCCATTGGTGTAATCAACGCAGCTTCCATTATCGAGATTTTCTAAACTAATCATCAAAGGTGTGCAACATAAAGGTCCTAGATTCAATATTAGAAATTTTCTCACTCCCAATTCATACATTTTCTTGAACTGATCTGCAAACCTTCTAAGGAGCAATTGTTGATATTCAGTAACGCTATATCGACACTTCTCTAGGTTAATACACTTTCGCTTCCCATTTTTATTACATTGAGAATTGACCATTGAATGTTATTGCTACATTTTTTAATATAACTGTGGTATAATCTAGCATACCACAGTCCTCTACCACTACTTTTTTTAACATAACTATGGTATAATCCAACATACCACTGGTTTGTATTAAACATTCAACACATTTTGACAACAATTTTTTTTTTTGTTACAATATGCATTCAATCATATCTATTGTGGGAATAGTTCTCATTGGCAAGGAGAACTATCCTGAGTGGTCCCGGATGTTAAAACACACCCTCATTTTCAATGAGTTGTGGAAAGGAATTTGTATTGGACATGAACACAAAGAGTCAAAACAACCTATCTCAGAAAAATAGCTTGCCATTTGGGAGAATAAGAAAAGAAAAGCCAGTGCATTAATTGTAGCATATGTAAGTGAAGAGGTGAGTCACCATATTCACCATTTTCAACTGCTTTCCAAGCCTTACAAAAGCTAAAATAATTCTATGACTCACATTCTACACTTGAAGTTGTTCAACTCATTATTAAACTCTTCACCCTTGAATTGCAAAATAATGAGCCTCTTGCTCTTGCATCTAAAGTAAAATCTATAGTGCATGATATCAAAGCCACTAAAGTTGAATTGGATATTCCTCTTATCGCTTTTCTCAAGGCAGTTTATCCTACTTCAATTACCTTGATTCACTGCAAGCAAATGAAAATCTCAAAGATATTACCTTTGACTCTCTTGTGAAAAAATTTGTTGAAAGAGAGAAAGATTTTGGAAAGAAGACAACCCTTGAATCTTCTAAAGAGGTTGTGTGCCTTGCTCATAAAGAAAACAATCATGCCCAAGATTCTTCTAGAGGAAGAGGTTATCAAAGAGGAAGAGGAAGATATTTCAGAGGCAGTGGGGCAGACACTCTCAAGGAGAAAAGGCAGATTTGTATTGCATACGCTGCTAAAGAAATTGATCACATGATGCCTCTACATGCAAGCTACCATGGGACAAAATTGAGCAGCAAAAAAACCAACAAAAAGGTAAAAAAATGACACAGACAAAGGTAAAGCACTTGAATCCATTCAATAGTTGTGGCACAATGTAATATTGGAGTACATGAAGATTTATTTAATGCCTCACTTGCTTCTTGGAAAAATGATTGGTTACTTGATTTGGGAGCAACTTGCCACATGACTCATAGAAAATATTTTTTTGAAGAATTTACTGACAATGTTGATGGAGCAGTATAATTTGTAGACCAATCAAAAGTCAAGCCATCAGGGCTTGGCACAATCAGGCTTAAATTGCCTGGTCTTCTAGACTTTCTTCTACATCATGTTCTATATCTCCCATAGCTGAAGAGAAACTTGTTGTCCTTGGTCCACATCTGCTAGCAAGGTCACTCCATTCATATGTTTGATGGCAAGCTTAAGGTGAGAAAAGCATCTGACCACTCACTTGTCATGAGGGGAATAGAAGAAGAAAGGCTTCTCAAGCTACAAGGTACCTCTACTTGTGCACAACATTTCTCATACAACTCTCATTATGAAGAAGGTACACTTCCATGAAGTCTATTACGGCATGCCAGATTTAGACATTTGAACTATGACAACCTCCGCTTGTTGAAGAAAAATGGTGTTGTTGGTTTGCCTACAATTCCTAGGAAATTTAAGCAATGTGATGCTTGCATTCTAGGAAAGCATAGCAAACAGTCTTTTCATGATTCACATTCAAGAGCACATAGAAAACTTGAACTCATTCATTCAGATTTATGTGGTCCAATGCATGTTCCTTCTGCAAATGGAAATAGATATATGATGACATTTATTGATGACTACACCAGAATGTGTTGGGTTTATTTATTGAAGAACAAATCTAATGTTTTTCAAACCTTCAAGAACTTTCATAAATGGATCGAAAATGATGCACAATCTCATATTGGGTCTATTCGCACTGATAATGGAAAAGAAAACACATCAAATGAATTTGAAAACTATCTTTGCCAACATGGGATCAAACATCAAACAGCTATGCCTTATAATCTCCAACAGAATGGTGTAGCTGAAAGAATGAATAGGACAATCTTAAATATGGTACGCTCCATGCTCTTCTTCAAAAATGTAAAAGTAATGTTTTGGGTTGATGTTGTTCTATGTGTTGCATATATAAAGAATAGATGTCCATATAATGCTATGAGAAACAAGACTCCATATGAAATGTGGTATGGGCACATTCCTTCGGTAAGGCAGCTCAAGGTCTTTGGTTCCACCTGTTATGCCTTGATACCAAAAGTACATAGAAACAAACTTGGTGCAAGAATTCGTAAGTGTATCTTCCTGGGGTATTCAAACACATCCAAATCATACCGTCTCTATGATGAAGTCAATAAAAATTTTGTTGTATCTAGAGATGTAATTTTTCTTGAATCATCCAAAACTGACAATGTTGTTGAGCGGTAACTTGATCACTTGGATAGATTCGCAAATGAAAAATCATTTCAAGAATTTGATAATCAGATTCCACACCTTGAAGGGGGGATTCCTATACTAGATCAACATGTGGAATCTTCTTCTGAAGAACTCTCTCCCCCACATGAAACTCCAACAACAAATGATGCTTTAAGTGATGTGATTGATAGAATTGGGAGACTCAATCTTGATTCAATCCCAACTCAATCAATGGAGCAACCTGGACCATCTGAGAAAGGTCCTCCAAAGTGGCTAATAAAGACACTTGTAAGTGTTCATCCTGACGAGGTTGGAAAGACATGAACTAGAAATTCAAACTGGCATAATGGAGGTGATGTAGATGAATCTAATTCACCTATTGATATGGATGTTTATTATGATTGTGAATTGAATTTGTCTACAGATTTTGAACCAAATTCCTTCAAAGAAGCTGCTTCTCTTGATGAATGGAAAGAAGAGATTCAAAAGGAGTATGATGCCCTCATAAATAATGGCACTTGGAAGCTAGTTGATCCTCCATTAGGAAGCAAACCAATTGGCTACAAGTGGGTCTACAAGAACAAGTATAAAGTTAATGGCTCACTTGAAAAGAACAAAGGCAAGCTTGTGGAAAAAGGTTTTGCACAGAAGGAAGAGATTGATTATGAGGAGACCTTTTCCCCCACAACAAAATGGGGTATCGTCCAGACACTCTTTGCCCTAGCAGCTCAGTACAGTTGGAAAGTGCAACAAATGGATGTAAAAACTGTTTTCTTGAATGGAGATCTAAAAGAGAATGTTTTTATGTCCCAGCCTAAAGAGTTTGTTGTGCAATGACATGAACATAAAGTATGAAAACTTGTGAAATCCTTGTATGGCCTCAAACAAGCACCACAAGCCTAGTATGAAAAACTAACTGAGCATCTTCTGAAACTCAATTTCAAACATTATGATCTTGATGATGCAACTTCATTTGTCAAGAAAGTTGGTAAAACAGTTTTATATCTTGTGGTATATGTAGATGATATTTTGATGACAAGGAACAATGAAAGCTACATTGCATCCATAAAGAAGGAATTGGTGAAAAGTTTTGAAATGATTGATTTAGGCTATGTTCATTACTATCTTGGTATTGAAGTAACTCAACATCCGAAGTCCATATTTCCTTCTCAAAAGGAGTACATTGGAGATCTGTTGAATAGGTTTGGCATGACAGAATGCAATCCTATTACTACTCCAATGGAACAAAACTTAAATCTCTCATTTATTGAAGGAAAAGAATTTGAGGATGCAACAAAGTATAGACAGCTTGTAGGAAGTCTCAACTACCTAACTAATACCAGATCAGACATTTCGTTTGTTGTTGGAATCCTCTCCAGGTTTATGCAAAATCCTTGTGAGGGAAATTGGTCTGTTACAAAAATATTTCTAAGGTACTTGAAGGGAACTCAAGACTTTGGAATCAAGTATACACAGGTGGATGACTTCAGCTTGATTGGATACTCTGATTCAGACTTCGATGGAGACAAATAAACTGGGGTATATACTTCAGGATATGCTATGAGTCTTGCATCAAGAGCTGTCTCCTAGAGATCATGCAAACAATCAGTTCCAACATATTCCACAAAAGAAGCAAAACACATGGCAGCAGCTAAGGCAACAAAAGAAATTGTGTGGCTCAGGAAAATTATTGAAGATTTGCAGGTAAAACAAGTAAAATCAACTCCACTCATGATTGACAATACCTCTGCAATAAAGTTGGCCAAGAATCCAAAGTTCCATGATTGACGAAGCACATAAATACTAAATATCATCTGATTTGACATCATGTTGAGGCCAAAATAATCCATCTGCACCATTGTTCCACGAACAAGAAAATTGCAAACATCTTCACCAAAGTGCTTGGAAGAGAAAAGCTTGAAATATTTAGAATGATGCTTGGACTCATGAACATCCCTTCAGATTAAGGGGGGGAATGTTGACACCTAATCATCAGGATTGGGTGAATAACTAAAATTTATGTAAATAAATAAAAGAGAATATGAATAGTCACCAGGAGATGAAATGAACAATCTCTCCCTCGTGTATATAATAAACACCAACCTAAATGAAATCAATGAATTGTTTTGAGGAGTTATTGCTTGGTCTGACAATCATAGAAGAGTTCTATGGTCTGTTACTAGGTGTGTCAATTTTTTGTTTTGAAGAATTTTTGAATCAAACAATGACATCTATCCTAAACTATGCCCTTTGAATCACTTAAAAAGAAAAATTCAAACAAAAGTTATGCAAAATTAAAAACAAAATACACACATTTGTCTTCTTTTTTAGGAGCTCGATATCAAAACTATTTTATCTTTGTAATTGTGGATCTCCAAGGTCTGAAATTACGTCACGTAGTAGAATTATGAGTCCTTTTTCAAACCCCACAAGTCAGAATGAGATTGGATTCTTGAAGAACGAGTTATGCCCAAACTCCCACGATGAATAGATCATAGACTAGTTCAATAGAGATAAGTTGTAAAGAGTGTCACGTGTCATTGTTTTGCCCTTCATCCCTAAACATGATACATTAAAACCTATAGCCTATGCACTTTTAGTAACGTTTCAAAAAATTCAAATCTGGTGCTTGAAGAGAATTTTATGACATGTTTCCCTAGGTCATTTATTTGAGATGGAATTCTAGAGCCTGCGAAACCGCTAAATTACTTAGCTCATATATTTAAAAATATAGCGAACCAAGACATGAAATTCATACACAAAGTTCACCAATATTTTAGCTCCATGTGGTTGTAGCTTCAAATTTTGAAGCATCGTACAAAAACATTATAGAGAAAAATTCAAGATGATGTGTTTGGTGAAGAGAAACCATAGAATCCAAAGTTTTGATACCAAATATTATACAACCATCTCACAAAATAGAAGAAATGATAGATCAACGACTTACTAATTAGCCTTTTCAAGGTGTAAACCTTATTTACATTACATAAATGAATAATTAATATATTATGCAAATGGTAAAACCTCCTTGGTATATATAGGAGTCTGAGGGGTCAAAATATAATCAGAGCCTACATAACAATAATAATATAAGGGTACAACAATATCAATAGTTGGTTTCTATGGGGTGCAATAGTAACAACATGGGGGATATATGGGCACAATAATAACTATAGTGGGCTACACTAAAAATAACAATAAGATGAATACACTAGTATTATAGGGACCTAACATACAACAATAGTGAATTGATTATGAATCCTCTATCAAGGGAGGTTAGATATTTTTGAGTACTTCTTAGAAATGAAGGAAAGAGACTGAGAATCTATGAAAAGAGGAGGGATCCCCATGTCACTATAAAATGGCTAATGATGGAGATTAAATGGAGGTCTTAATTGAATTCCCTTTTTTGGAAACTAATGGAGATACGAAAATGAAAAACATAAACCTGTTTGCACTTCCTCACTTTTATGGAATAAATACATAAGACCTGAACAATTTTTTAATTGACATTGTTGTTGTATGTAGGACCTAAATACATTCATGATTGAAAGACCAATATTTTTCCTTCCACATTGAACAACTCATTCTTGAGATGGATTGTGAATTTAGAAGGAAGTATGATCACTAGTTGACACCAAATGGATCAAGCTTCGAAAAGCAAGTATCAAAATTATTGTAGAGTAATAGGTATAATAGATAAGATCTTATGAATAACCTAAGAGGATAATAAACCCATGAAATATTTATAGGATAGGTTTTAGCTAAGCTACAACAAAGCTCAGAACTACACTCCAGATGAATACTCATTGAAATTTGTCTTTCTTAGAGTAGTAATAGAGGAACTCATATACAAATTAAATCTCATTTCAAATGGAGATATTTTTTAATTGGACTCTAAAAACATCAAGGTAATAATCAAGAATTATTATAGTTCACTAGGAAAACAAGTATAAATGGTAAGGGTATGGGGAGCTCATCTTCTCATCCTTCTCTACTTGCCAAAATGAAATAGGTAGATCGTTAGTACATGAAAATCGTTGTCTTACACTAACTAGCTATACAAATGGATATTTTTGTATATCAAGAAGAAACATGAAAACAAAAAGGGAAATAAATATATTTTGTCCTATATGGATTGAAGTGTGTATTAAGAATGATTTCCTACTCAAAATTATAAATGTATGTACTATTTTTTAACAACCTGATCTAGCTAAGAAATATCTTGCCTTTCCAAGTTGAAAATTTTCATACCAAGGAATAGAGTGAAATGTGGAATTGGTTTGTTTCATGAACTGAAGAATAACATCAACATCGAGACCCTAATAGAAAGGTATGAGCTATAATCCCCCTAAGTATATTGCATCATATTTATTCTCTAGTTTAAGGATACCTAAGCCCTACATATATTAAATATCATGTCTAAATTTTGGAGAACCCTAGGATGAGAAGCAAGTGGGACCATTTCACCCAATCATATTTTAAATCAAAAATAACAATTCTCGATCTCATTCCATGTTTATTGTATATGAACTTCCCTTTCTCGGTAGTGTATTTTTCCACTTTCATGGCTCTTATTCAATGATATGTGCATGATATCCATATTTTGATAGGGGTGATCGATTATTTATGTGGTTGGTGAGTCAATACATTCAAATCCACAAGCATAGGATGCAAAGTTTGAAAACTATTTATACCAAGTAGAAAGTTGTTTCAATCATTCTTAACATTATTTTTCATTTTTTGTGAGCTTCAGGTTAGAAGGTAATTAAATGAGGAAGCAATTTAATTAAATAATTATATAGCAATTTTATTTTAATTTTATGAACATTGGGTGCAATGCCCTCTAACTCTCATAAATATTTTAATAATAAAGGAAAAATTAAACATTGTATGAAACCCATTTTCAACATCTGGTTAAATCTATAATTATTCTTTCCTATCATGTGTCATTGATGCCTAATTGGTATACATGAGAGGTTTTATAAAGGCTCCCCTTGAAACAAAATGGGGAATCTATGAAAATACATATAATATTTTAATTGGGAAATTATTATAGAATTATCATGGCATTGTCAATAAATTATATTTGTTCACTCTTAAGTTAACAATCATAAATGTTAGAGAAACATAAGTCAAAAAGTTAGGGAAAGTATGCACTTGGAAATAATGGAGAAATCTAGTTAGTTCTAGATTAATTCATTATTAGCTACTACGATTGTAGAACGTTGAGATTGTGCTATCTTATTTGGGATCCAAATCCTATTTATTAGGGATTTTTTCAAACTCCCAAATAGACATGTAATCCTATATATGTATGACCTTTGTTGTTCATGAATAGACATGTCTAGTGGGTAGGCACTCTTAGGTTGAGCTAGCCTCACCTGAGAACTAACCATTTCCTTCATAGTTTTTCCATCTTTAATTTTTCATTTGGTATGAGAGTGTGTGTGGTATAGTTTTGACTATGTGGCCCTTTTAAGTTGTGCATTGTTGGAACATTTGAGCGTTGTTTCATATGTGTTAAATGTTGTGTGCAAGTGTTGTTGATCTTGTGGTGTCGAATTATGAACTAGTCGAGGGATTCATTTGCTAAGACATGAAGTTTGTATCTACCCATTGGCTACTAAGTGCACCTAAGGAAGATGAGCCATGGGAGGAGGAGAAAGTCATTGCCTAGAGAGACCTGGTGACTGAGGAATCATCATTCTGGTGACTTATCTTCTATGTGATTTTTTGTGAAAGGAGTTGAAGCTCGGTTACCTCTCCAGCTTATGGTACATATATCTTGTGGTTGACAATATTGCAATTTGATTTGTGGGTGTGTTCAATAATATAGTGGTTCCATCTGTTAGCAGCCTTTGTCAATTTCTGCCGTCACCGGAGGCTAACAGTCTTGTGTAATTTTTTTCATTCATAAAAGGTTGCAAGGCTCTGAATATAAAACTTTTGGTCGAGTAGTCAGTTTTTCTATTGAATGCATGTAGGTCAACGTTCAACCACAACTTGTGAGGATTGTGCATTTTGTAGAGATTGATTTTGTTTTCGACCTGTATCAGCATGTTGTGAGGCTAGAACTAAGTTGGAAGGGTGTTGTTCGACTATTGTTGGAGCATGGATCATTTGGTGATCATGTCTTGTATGAAGTGATATCCATCAAAGATTTGTATATTGCACAAGTGAAGTTGGTGGGACAAGCCCTAGGCCAACTTGTGTAAAGTCACATGTTGTTGTTGTGAGCTAAGATGAGTGTCAAGCTTGGTGTGGTTCATTGGCATGGATTACGTATCGCTGATTGAATGGAGAGTCTATGTGTGAAGTTGATTATTGTATCATTAGCTTTGTTTTCATTGTTGTCGTCCACATACCATGATATATTGTCTATTGTGGGCTGGAAATTAAGTCTGGATAGGTGGTTAACCAATCAAGGGTATGTTGTTTGTAATCCATTTTTGTGATGGAAACTTGTTTTATAAAGATGAATTGCAAGTTATATTTGAGAAGAAGTTGATTGATAAATTGTTGTTTTCTTTAGAAGAGGTTAATGACCTTCCCATCACAATAGAAGCAACAAAAAAATCATAATGTGAGTCCTATTTGAATAACAAAAGTAGAATACCATGAAGAAAAATTCACAGCAACAGTTAAGGAAACAAGTTAGTTTAAATTTGTTGAAAGAGATTATGATTCACAAATAAAACTTATTGAGGAATTGCTGAAAATTAATTGGAACAAATTGTTTAAGGTCTAAAAGAAGCATCTATAGTTACATGCTTAATGGTGTAGGCTCTTGAAAATGATAAAAATGGTGAATCAATGAATTATTCAATTTATATAAAAATGAAAATAATGGTGGATACATTTGAAGTTGTTCATGATATTTTGATGCATTGGATCCTATAGGAAATCAAGTATTATTATGAACTGAGGAGGTAACATTCAAGTGAACAAGAAATAGATGAATTTAAAGTGAATCAATCCACTTATGAATCTAATGAAGAATTTGTAAGTACTGAAGACAAAATTATATGTCAAGAACCTGATGAAGAATTACAAACAATGAGAAGAAGACCACAACCCATTTGTATCATGAAGTTAAAGAGAAACAAAATAAGGAAGAAGCATTATTACTATTTAACATCAATAAAGGTCAAATGAAATTTTTAAGGTCAAATTGTAAGCTTGGCTAAGAATTGGAACAACAAGAATTATGTTTTTGAAATCCATTTCTCCATTAAGGGGGAGACATGGAAATAATGGAGAAATATAGTTAATTCTAGATTAATTCATTATTAGTCACTTGTTGTAGAACAATGATATTGTGCTATATTATTTAAGATCCAAATATTATTTATTGGTAGTTGTTCAAACTCCCCAATAGACATGTAATCCTATATATGTATGAGATTTCTTGTTGATAATTATATGTGGCCTAAGAGCAGGCAGTCTCAAGTTTAGAAAGCCTCACCTGAGAGTTTACCATTACTTTCATATTTTTATCAATCTTCAATTTTTAAATTGGTATAGATAGGCTCACCTCAGAGATGAACATTTCTTTCATAGTTTATCCATATTTCATTTTTAACTATTGAAGTTACTAGAATTCAATATCGAATATTTTTAGGCATTGATGGGAGAAAGTTCCATTATTTAACAATTAGCAATGCAATATATCATGTCATGTTGTATCAATCAATCAAGTTCCAACAATACATTATGTTGTTGTTTTTCCTATATTTATGCAATTCCTTAGATAAATAAATCTTAAAAGAAAAGAGATCTACGTAACACCCGAATAAATTAAATGTATTTTCATTTCTATATAAGGTGTATTTTCTATTATAATTTTTTTCAGTCAAAAAACTTTGTTGGGTTGTGTTATATTCTTTCCACATAGTTAACAGGGGGTTCGAGGGATACCCGTAACCCCACTTTATGGGGTCCAGGGCAGTGCCCCGGAAAATTTTGGTTTTGGACCCTATGTTAGGTTGGGCGGACCCACCTATGGTTTTGTGCATCATTTTCGCACATGTTTTTTGGATGCGATGGTTTTCGGTCCATGGTTTTGGACGCGATGGTTTTTTGATCCATGGTATTGGATGCTTCAGCATGTATAAATATGTATTGTAACATTGAAAGGAACATAATGAAAAATCAAGCTGGTAGTCCCGGTTTTGGGATCCAGTGGGAAATCTCTGTGTATATGTGTTTTATGTGTTATGCTCTCGCATTTTTATTTTTCCTGTGATTTAGAATTCATATGCAGGTAATTTCTGTACGGGGTTAAAACCTACATTTTGTATCAGAGCTATTTTGGCTTCAAGGGGATGCCTTTTATGCTGAGGGGTTTCGCTCGGGCCTATGGTAGACCCTATTCAGTGGGAGATCTGCGAGATCGATTCTGGTGGTGAAAGAAGATGGCAAGCAGTGGAAAGATAGATATTGAGAAGTTTAATGGTCAGAGTTTTGAGTTGTGGAAACTCAAGATGGACGATCAGTTGGTGGATAAAGATCAGAGAATCGCGGTAGATCTCGGTACTAAACCAATGGGAGTGACCGATGAAGAATGGAAGAAGTTGGATCGGAAGGCAAAGAGCACAATATGATTGTGTGTCTCAGATTTAGTTTTGTTGAATGTATCAGGGGAAGCTACGGCGAAGGCTTTGTGGGACAAGTTAGGGACTTTGTACCAATCTAAGTCTCTGGTGAATAAACTGTTCCTGCGGAAAAAGCTGTATAACTTGAGGATGAAAGATGGAGACTCGGTGACAGAGCATCTAAATGCGTTTAATACTGTGGTAATTCAATTATCATCTGTTGATATTAAAATTTCAGATGAAGATAAGTGCATCAGTTTGTTGTGTTCTCTACCAAATTCGTGGGATAGTCTGGTTATTGCAATAGGTAGCAATGCAACTGCTTTGTAGTTTGATGAAATAGTCTCAGCCTTGCTGACGGAGGAGATGAGACGGAAAAATATGGACAACCAGAATGGTGATGCCTTGTCTGTACGAGGACGGTCCCAGAACAGAAACAAAAATAAGTCACCGAGTGGGAGATCTAAATCTAGAGGGAGATCTAAATCTCCAGGAAAACCTATAAAAGTGGTGTGTTGGAAATGCGGTAAGGAAGGGCACTTCAGAAGGGATTGCAAATCTAAAGCTCTTGATAAAGGAAAGGGATCTGATGATGCTCCTTCTGCAGAGGTGAAAACCACCTCAGATGAAGGTGGGGATGTGTACTTGGCTTCTTCAAGTACACATGTAGATCATGAGGCATGTTTGATTGACTCAGGTGCATCTTTTCACTTCACTCCCCATAGAGAGTGGTTCTGCGAGTATGAGAAATACGATGGTGGTGATGTCTTCTTAGGAGATGATAGGAAGGCTAGAATCATTGGTCGTGGAAAAGTAAAGTTGAAGTTGCAAGGTGGAAGGGTTAGAACCCTTCCGTGTGTTCTGCATATTCCTGCGTTGGCCAGAAATCTGATTTCTGTAAGCAAGTTGGATGATGCAGGTGTAAAGACAGTGTTCGAGAAGGATACCTGCAAGATGGTTCGAGGAGCACTCGTATTGATGTGGGGAGTTCGGATTGGAACTCTGTACAAGCTGCAAGGTAGCACTGTTGTTGATGGGTGCAACAGTTCTATGGTTCCTGAAAATGGAGTAGAAAATCTAGTAGTCTCTGGAGAGAAGACCATGCTGTGGCATCAAAGGCTTGGACATATTGGAGAGAAGGGCCTTCGAATACTTCAGGGTAAAGGTATGGTAGAAGGTATGAGTAATAGCTCTCTGGATTTTGATTTCTGTGAAAATTGTGTATATGGGAAGCAGAATCGGGTGAGTTTCCCCTCTGGTGGTAAGAGGACGAAACAAATATTAGAGCTTGTGCACAGTGATGTGTTTGGACCTGTGAAAGTTCCATCACTGGGTAAGTCTGTGTACTATGTATCATTTATAGAGTTATAGATGACTTCTCAAGGAATACATGGATATATTTCCTTAAGAAGAAATCTGAAGTCTTTGATAGGTTTAAAGAATTTAAGGCTCTGGTGGAAAATCAGACAGAGAATAAGATAAAGGTGTTGAGGACAGATAATGGTGGAGAATTTTGCAGCAAGAAATTTGAAGAATTCTGTAAGAAGTGTGGTATAACACAACAAAAGACTACTCCATATACACCTAAGAAAAATGGAGTCGCAAAAAGAATGAGCAAGACGTTGATGGAAAGGGAAAGAAGCATGCTCAGTGGTGCCGGGTTAGGACAGGAATTCTGGGCAGAGGCGGTGGATACTACATGGTTACTGGTTAACAGGTCACCCATCAGCGTTGGAGGATAAGCTCCACAAGAAGTATGGGACTAGTAGAAGGAAAACCCTCTCCTTTCACATCTGAGGGTATTTGGATGTGATGCATATGTACATGTTCCAAAGGAGAAACGAACCAAGTTGGATATTAAATCTGAAAAATGCATCTTTATTGGGTATAAGGATGGTTTAAAGGGTTATTAGCTTTGGAACCCAGTAACAAGGAAGGTTGTGTACAGTCGAGATGTGGTGTTCAGAGAGGTGAAAGATGTTATTAAACATGAAGTCCAACCAAAGGAACCTGTGAAGAAAGAGTTTGAACTAAAGGAGGAAGAATCAGACTCTGTAGCAGAGGAGGAATCAGAAGATGAAGAGCCACAAACTCCGGCTGTGAGAAGATCAAATCGAGAAAGAAGGCAGCCAGAAAGGTATAGTCCATCTGCTTTCTGTTCAAACTTTGCTTTGTTTGTTACTGATGATGATCCCAGAACTGTGAAGGAAGCAGTGGATTCAGAGGATGGAAAACTCTGGAAAGAGGCCATGGTTGATGAAATGGCATCTTTGCACAAAAATGAGGCTTGGGATCTGGTGGAGTTTCCGGCTGGAAAGAAACCCATTGGCAGCAAATGGG
>APFE031756213.1:154852-169558 GCA_000404065.3 Pinus taeda | reverse complement strand
TTAAATTTGTTAATATAAGTTGGGCTGGGTCCTAGGGTCAAAAATAGCCGTTATATAGCCGTTAGAGTCTCTGCTTAGTCTATTTAACTTGCTTGGCCAGATCTGTTTCTTCAACTTGTCCTGACGATGAACCACACTAGTTGGTTCGAAACGCGTCGACAAAGGTCTCTTTCATGTGATTTATGCCGAAGCTCTTCTTATAACTATGATGAATCACAGAAGCCTCAATTCTACAATTATATTTTTTCCTATATGGATTTAAAGGTGTATTAAGAATATGTTCCTACTCGACAATATAAAGGTAAGTTCTCTTTTCGAACAACGTGATATAGCTAAAAAATGTCTTTCCTTTCCAAGTTTAAAAAATTTATTTCAAGGAATAGAGTGAAATGTGGAATTTGTGTGTTTCATCAACTAAAGAATAACATCAACACCAAGACCCTAATAGAAAGGTATGATCTATAATCCCCCTAAGTATTTCTATGGATATAATGCACAAATAATCCTCATCCTTGATATCAGCCTAACCCACCTCCTTGGACTGTTAAACCATTTGAAAATCCAAAATAACATGTTCGTCATTCCTATAAACCATTTGAAAATCAAAATCTTGTACACATTTTTCAACACACTTATCCTCCACAACGGTAGAGACCCCCAAATACTCAACAACTATTTTTAATGCCTCCTCCTTCTCCCCCTCCACCACAAAAAATATTGTCAAAATATCGCTCCTCCAAACTATACCCAACTCCATGCTCATTATACTCCCAATCTCAATCAGAAACAAATTTAACCTATACATAATTATGAGGACATGTACCATACCTACTCCTTACATGTTCATGAAATCAACCTTATATCAGGAAATCTACTATAGGATCCTCCATACCCAATCCCATATAAGACTTAAAATATGAAAAGGAGTATACACTCTTTCATAAACCTAGCCTTAGACAAGATCCACCTTATCCTAAAAGATTGAATATTAAGAAAACCAATAGACCTTATGATGATTAACTCTTAGGAGAACTCAAGTGATTATGGGTTAAGATACCCATCCTCCAAGCCATCAAGAATGTTCCTACTCATAATAAGTACATCAAGGAGAATCTATAAAGAGGCATGGGAGGAAGGAAAATGATACCCCTAAAATAAAATTCATGGGATAACTAGTAGATATCATGATTAGGAGAGTACTTTTTCCTAGGGATTTGGATCCTTACATCCCAAGAGTGGATATACATAGTAACAAGAACTTTATCAAAAATACCTTCATAGATTTAGGGGCAACAATAAATGTCATGACTAATGAAATAGTGTTGATACTAATAACCATGTACCATTAAGACATACCTCTACCATACCTCACCTTATAGATAAAACAATAATACATGCTAAGGGGATGCTAGAAGACAAAATATTCTCCATTAGCTATTCGAAGTATCCCACTAATTTCTTAGTTATTTAACTAAAGTCTAGATTCGTTGGAAATCCTCTCATCTTGGGAAGGACATGGCTAGAAATAATAAATGTATACATCAATTGTAGACTAGGAAACATATTTATGACTAATGTTCATTCCTAAAAACAACTTAATCATTACCCCTTGCTTAATCATTGTTGGAAGGATATTTTCTAATGTGGGTAGAAGAAGATGAAAAGGAACTTACTCAAACCTTTGTTTTCCCCATTTGCACCATTTAGGGGTTATTGAAGATACCTTCATCTCAAATTTTCTACAAATTCAATATCTTTCTATTGTGAAGATAGATGAAAAAGATAATGAATGACCTAAGACTTTTGTTGTTCAAGGAATATTATGGGAAAAAACCTTCCTAAATAAAATCAATAACCCTATTATCGAAAACATAAAAATATCACCCTCTAAAACCTTGAAAATCAATGTTAACCATATTATTGATCAATAGAAAAAATTGTTGGCCATCCTAAAGAAACACACTCCATCCTTTGCATGGGACTATAAGGATATGCAATTAATCCATCCTTCCATCTACGCCCACCATATATATACAAAGGAGGACTACAAACCCATTAATGTCCTCAAAGGATGGAGAATCCTTCATTGAAAGGCATTTTAAAAAGAAGTGAAAAACTCATAGATACTATATTTTTCTATGAAATTTCTCATAATGATTAGGCTTCACCATTAGTTATTGTCCCAAATGAAAATGGAAAATTAAGATTATGTGTAGACTATAGGGAGCTTAATAAAGCCACTAGGAAATACCATTTCCCTTTGCTTTTATTTGATCATGTCCTAAATGTCTTAGTAGAGAAGTAATATTTCTCATTTCTATATGGATTTAATCATGATATAATTAGATACAAATTATTCCTAGATATCATCATAAAATTACCCTTACCTACCTCGGGGGTACCTTTTCCTACAAGGTCCTTACCTTTGGCCTATACAGTGCTCCATAAAATGTCCAAAGAGATGCACTCATCATATTTTCTAACTCTATCCATGAAACTATGGACATACATATGGATAACTTCACACCCTATGGTGACTACTTATAGGAGGCCTTGACTAATTTTGAATTTTTTTCCCAAATGTTTAGAAGAATTGAACCTCTCCGTTAGCCATGAAAAATGCAGTATCCTTTTCAGTGATGGGGTTTTTTCAGGACATCATTAATCTTCTAAAGGGGTTGAGTTATAACAAATTAAGGTACATGTTGAGGAAAATTAATCACCTATCATTTAATTGTCAACTGAGGCATTTTGTAAAACTTGCGAAGCATGGATGCACTATATATGCTAGAAATTAACTTCCAATTTAGATCATTCTAACTACTAATACAAATAACGAAAAACCAAATTCACGTATTCTAATTCAACGATCAATTCAAAGGAAATTATAGTACAATGTTTGGAATTGAAATCTTAATCTATCACACTTGCAGGAATTGAAATCTTAATCCACCACACTTGCAGGAACTAAAATCTTAATCTACCATAGTTGGAGGAATTGAAAAGCACACCACTCTTTCAAAAATGAAATTGCATGAAATGAAATCTACTCTAAGGGATCATGTGTGCATTATCAAATCGAGATCCTATGAAATGAATAATCAAAACCACATGATATGAATTGAAAGAAAAAACAATGATTTTTAACCTTTAGATATGAAAGAAAATAAAAACAATCACTCTTAACCTCTCACATAGGAAAAGATATGAAATAAATAAATCTTAATCTATGAAAAACAATAAATATCAATCTATGAAAAACAATAAATCTCACACATTATAAATGGCCAATCGAAAATAATGAGGGAGGGAAAGGTGAGAGGTTGAAAATACAAGAATAACCAAATCAAAGTGATCATCACTCATGAGTATGGTGCCAAATCCAAATTCTATATTCAAAACAAGGCAAGCTCCCCAGTGGAGTCGCCAAATTGTTGGATAGGTAAATCCCCTCTACGGATAGAGGCGATCCCTACTAGCCCAACAGGGGTCTAGCAACAATCGAACAATGATACACCGCAGGTTCCTAGTTGTAATTAACAAGTGGGTGAGAGTAACCTACTTGGATTCCAACGCTTGTTTGTCGAAGAGATGATCCTCTCGTTCCTTCGCTCCAGCCGATCACAATTCTCCGCTATCCTCGCGGATGAACACCTGCACAAGCAAAAGAGAGCAAACAAGAGCGTAAAATCTACTAACAACAACTATGTATCGGTCAGGAAAGATACAATTTGCATTAATCATTCATTGAACAAATGTAAATGGAACCATAAGAGTAGTCATCTATCTTTATTAACAAAAAGTAGAGTAAGGTACAACCGAGGTCCTGACGCTGAGTCCTTCCCTAGAGGGTCCAGCCAGCATGTCTCCCAAGCATTCACCTTTGGAGCAAATCTCCCAAGTCAAAGAGGTCTCTCTCTCACATATAAGGCAACAAGCTCATGACCTTCCTCAAGCTCAAAGCAATCCTCACACAACACACTAAATGCCTATAAAGAGCAGCACTAAAATGCACTAAGAATTCCTTCAACAAAGTCTATATGTTCCAAACTAGCTGCTCATGAGCAATGGAGGAGGCTTATAAAGGAGAAGGAGTCTCCATGAATAGGCAAAGGATGAGCTTTCCCCCAAGATAAGTGGATGTTCAGTCGAGCAGACATGCCAGAGAAAGGATGGCGACCTCAACAATGCTAACAACCAAGTCTGGAGGGATCTGGAAGGCTGGTTGTTAGAACAAATTCGCCCAAACAGGATCAGCGCGGGTGAAACACTGAACTGCCGCGCTGACATCGCAAATCAGATGTAGAGGAGGTCTAGTCAGCGTGAAAAGGACAAACGGAGGGTGCGCTGTTCGTAAAATGAGACCAGCGGAAAAGACGTGTGCTTCCGCGCTAGCAGTGCAGCAGATACATTAGCCTCCGCCCATCAGCGCGGTTATTTGATTAACAGTCGCGATGATTCATTTGACTTAGGCAAAGAGGGTTTTTTAGCCATTTTGAGGAGCATGAGTATAGGTGAATGTGGTTTCACAACACAGTAGGGAGACTGGCATGAAGGCAGTGACATTTTACTGTGTAACAGGCCTCATACCAATGGAGATATTTGTCCATCCTTATATACCCATGATCCTCCCCACTTCTAGTCAATGTGGGACTTTGGTCGTATACCCAACAACTGGGTCGAAAAAAGGTTAATAGTATACCCAGATGAGTTACTTTTCCGTTAGTTGATCTATTGAACCCAGATAAAGAGAAACCTATTTTCAATAGATGTCGACCTCATTTTGTTACGAATATGAGGCGATGGACTAAACTCATTTTTCATCGTGAATTTTAATGAGTCACACGATGACAAACTCAATACCTTCATCAAAATTTTTAATGAGTCAGATGAAGAAAATCCAAGGTATCTTTTTTAGTTTAGTGAGCGAGAAAAAGAGAGAAAAGAACGAATCATCCCTTCTTCATAGTTTTAACGAGCTTGAGGGAGAGGAAAAACTCAGGGATTTTTCGATTTAAGAGCGAGAAATGGTCCCAAAAAAGAAAGTGCTCTTGCTGTTACTATATATTTTTAATGAGCCCAGTAACAAAAACTCAGGATTTTTTAGTTTAACGAGTGAGAAAAGTACATAAAAGAATGCTTGGGTCATCTTTATCAAATTTAACGAGCCTAAAGACAAAGCTCGAGATTTTTTTAGTTTAAAGAGTGAGAAAAAAGCGCCTAAAAAGAATGCTCCCTTGGTCTTTTTCAGTTTAATGAGTTGGGAAAAGATCAAAAGAGAGTTGCTCAGAGCATCGTCATATGGATTTAATGAGCACAATGATGAAAACTCGGAGATGTTTCTATTTCTTAAAGAGCAATAAAATATCTCAAAAAGTGCTCTAATATTCATTTTATTAGTTTAACGAGCCTAAAGAAGGAGACTTGAGGTTTTTCGGATTAACGAGCAAGAAAAATACCATAAAAAGAATGCTCGATCTTCGTCATGGTAGTTTAACGAACCTGAATAAGGAGAATCCAGCATTTTTCGAATTAACGTGTAAGAAAAATACCATAAAAAGAATGCTCGATCTTCCTTGATCTCATCCATGATGATAGAAGGGTCTATTCCATGCATTTCCTCATAAGACCAAGGGAAAACATCGCGGAAGTCCCTAAATGGGTAGGTGAAGCTGACAATTTCATCGGGATTGTGATTGGCTCCAATCTATATGTTTTCCACGATGCCTGTCATGACAGAAATATCAAGGAGCAATGTTTTTGAAATATTGCCCCTGTTTCCTTTCAAGTCCAAAGGTTGGATAGTTGTATACAGTGAGGAAATGATTTTTAATGTGCGTCAAGTGGCAGGATTTGAAGAGGCATCGTGCCGAAGTCAGATATCAAAACACGATGGTGGAAATCCTCCCAAGGTTGCTCTTTTAAACTCATGATCTCTTTAATAGCTTCATCCATATGTAGGACTTGATTTAGTGGATCGAAAAGAGTAGTTATGGGAGGGGCAGTGGTACCGTTGGCCAAAACCAAAGTGACTGGAGATTCAGATGCAAATTGAATGGCTTAGCAGGTCGATTCAGGTGGTGACAACGACATTTTCTCTCCATATGTGTCAATGTAGGAAGGAGCTAGTAGGATCCATGGATCGGTCTGTTCATGAGGAATAGATGAAAGCATATTAGCCATCTGTGAAACTTTCGGTGGCTAAAGAGGGAAACAACCCATGAGGGAAGAAGCCTTCAGGAGACCGATATCGATACTAACGTAAGAGTCAGGAACACCACCTACTAGGGGTACGAAGCTGCTAGGTAACAATGAGTAATCTGGGGTGCAAAAGGGCAGTTGGTCTACTCTGACTATCTATCCATCCAAGGGAAAGAGGATGATACGGAAGACCGAAGACACAACAGCCTTCATGGCATAAGTCCAAGTGTGGCCCAAAAGCATATTATAGTCGAGTTTATGATCCACGACTTCAATATCTACCGTTACCATTTTCCCACTCAAGGTGATGGGATAGATAGCTAGGTAACCTTTTGGGATGAAAGTGTGGTCGTCGAAATATTTAAGGGAATTCGACGGCGAGGTTAGGGTTGGAGAACCCAGGGTGACCTATCATGAAGCCGACATGATGCAGGTAGAAGCACCTTCATCGCTGATAGTTCTGTGTATACCTTTACCTTTCGATGTTATGTGCACCTGAAATGCAAGCTGGTGAGAAAGGGGAGGTTTACACTTGTCCATGTTGAAAAACGAAAGCATGGAATCCTCTGGGTCGGTACCACCAATAGCCGAAAGCAAAGCTTTCCATTGTGTTGGGCATGTTTGTAATACTTTGAGAACTAACATAGCCCATGGCGCTTGCGCCAAATCTTCTACAATGTTGTATTTTTGGGCGGCACATGCACATGTATTGTGTGTTGTGCATCGAAGTGCTGCTTTTGGGGGTCGAATTACAAGGTCCAAAACTACCCTTTCGATATGCAAATTGTTGGGCGGCAGTGGGTTTGGACTTGAGGAAGGTTCCTCTGCATGAGTGACAGGAGCTCCATAAGGTTTGGCTCTTTTGGCAAGTTCTATTGTTTCAAATGTGAAAACGGTAGAAGATCCTTCAGCAGCGGAAGGATGTTGTGAACCATTGTTGCCCCCTTGCAAGGGTTGCAGTTGGTCTATAATAAGGTTTTGCTGCTACTGAGTAGGGAAAGGATTTTTTAGGACAACGGGGGTCCGACCAGTATCCTTTATAGCAATGTATTCTGTGCATTCCTAAAGACGCAGAAAGCAATAGGTCATGTGGTCTTCAGCACAGATTTTGCAAGGAAATGTGGTGAGTTTATCCTTTCCATTGTCAGTAGGTGCAGTGACCTTCTGTTTTTGGTGTGGCTCCTTTATTGACTACTCTTCAGAATGAGTGGTCTTTTTCTTATTCTTCTTTTTCTTACCCCTGAGATTTTGTGTAGACTGCACAGATTTTATCTTAGTGGTAGGAAGAGCAGTCGATTTAGTAGTAGTGGAATCATTGGGGTTGCCATGGGCATTGGGGATTATGTCGTAAAGAGTGCCAAACTATGAATATATCAAATCTAAGTGCTAGGCATGACTTATGGATTGGTCTTCTGTGACCGCACCACCTAGAGCGACATCTCTAGGGATTTGTGGAAGTAAGGACCTACAAAACCAGTTCATTAAGAGAAATTCTAGGAGGGGAGCTTTGAATAACCTCCACCTACGTCTCCATTCATGTATATGATCGGATATGTGGGTGGCAGTATCATGAAAAATGAAGTGAGGAGCTCTGTCCCAGTCTCATAGCGGATGGGTAGCTGGAACTGCTTTAGGAATTCCATCGCTAAAGCGTCGAAGGTATTTACTGACACGCGTGGTAACTCAATATACCATTTAGCTGCGTTGCTAGTGAAGGTACGGGGAAAAAGACATAACCAGACACTATCATCCACCATGGAGTTAGAAACACTCCAAATATGGTAGGTGGTGATATGGGTGCTTGGATCCTCCCCTTGCTTTCCATCAAACTTAGGGATGTCTATTGGTATCTTATGTGGGATCGGTGGCCATTGTAAGTTGTGATAGATGGGTTCGTTTGTCAATTTGTATAAGTCGGGTATATCCAATGTTGCCAAGAAAGGCAGAGAGTTTGGTGCCCCCGACTTGGACCATGGCAATGATGGATGACTTGAGGAGCTTTGCACTCCTCCCATCATTTGGTTCCCCATAGTGTACATGGGATGCATGGTGTAGTAGTTGCTTTGAGGTATGGTGTTGTAGAGTGGATTTCCATGAGGAGTTTGATACTGGGTTATGAAATTGCCCCCAGTATAAGTGGTGCCCCCTTGACTCATTTGAATATGTGAGTAGGGTGCCCCCATGGACTGGTTGGAAACCCCTTGAGGATTCCCGCCTGACAAAAAAATAACCATTTGTACTTTATGTTGGATACCTATACCAATAGGTTTCATATTTCATGATTGGTGATCAAAGGTCCAAATATGCTCTGCTTTGAATGCAAAGATCCCATATTTCCACAGTGAGACAAGGTGGGTCTCAATCTTAATAGGGACTCAATTTTGATGGATGATCCAACAGTCTAAACTGGATCATGCCATGTTTTCAATTTTCATGTTGTAGAATAGAGAAAGAAATCTGTCCAAACTGTTTAATCTTGGCAGATCAGTAACTAGGTAGAGAAGCTGAGGCTCCCAACTATATAATCTGGGGCCTGGAAGGAATAAGGGTAGCCTTGCATAGGAAATGAAAGAAAAAAGCCAATATAAAAGAAAAGGCATTTAAAGGGTTTGCTAGCCTAAATGCACCCTACAAGAAGAAATGAAAATGTTAGGCAAAATAGTTGGGTAGGTAGATGGGGTTGCAGAAGTGGTGCCTCTTTGAAGACCAAAGTTGCTAAACATCTACAGCAAAATCAACACACTGGAGCATGATTAAATTCCCTGTTTTCATTCGTATATCACCCATTACTAACACCCTTTCCCCAAGCTGTACAGAGCACAGAAGTTTATGTCTTTGTCATGTTCTTATGGCCTTAAAAGCCACATTTCTTGTGTAAAAAGTTTTTTCATTTTGATCTACCATATACACTAAGTTATTTTCAAAGGGACTTGGGTGTACTGATCCTCATTCATACTCTCCCCCCACATTAACAGCTAATCCTACTATGTAATTCCCCTATCTCACCCTTCCCTATTAGTATTAACACCATGGTGTATAAACCCCAAAAAAGCTATAGATATCCCTCCCCTGGCATTATAGCCATATGGTCTATTTAAAAGGGAATCAAAATGACACCTGGTCACTTTGATGAACCTCCCAGGTCACCCCCTCTCATTCCATGTCATTTTGTTCATTTAACCCTCATTTGCAAAGAAAAAATCCCAATAAAACCCCTCCTACCCATAACCCTTTTGCAAAAAAAAGATGACACAAGGTTCCCCGCCCTTAAAAACCCTTTTTCCCCTTCTCCGCCCTAAGACCCATTGTCTAAAGTTGAAAAAATCAAATTTTAATTAAGTCGCGCGGGCAAATAAACCCACAAAACCCAAAAGACTATAGTTTTACCCCCCCCCCCGCGCCTTTTATTAAAATAAATGTCAAATCAAAGGGCGGGTCCCACTGCACAAACCCGCCGGCATGTCCCGATCTCCGCCAGCCGTCAGATCTCCTGCCCCGCCATCCAACGGTGGGCGGTTGATCCGCCTATGAACCTGCCCGACCTTTTGCGTCCGGGGGATGGGCGGTATTACCGCCGTACCCCTGCCACGCGTCAGGCGCGGGATGTGTTCGCTGCCCCCCCCCTCCAAACCACTTACCACCTGAGGGCCTGCCGGGGAAACCGCTTACCACCCTCCCCCTCACGCTGACGTCACGCCTCCGTCAGCGTGACGTCAACCCTCCTTTTGACCGCTGCCATGCTGCCACCTCACCCGGCCCCACGCATTACTCTGACCACCCCGCCACCATGGCCATGCCACCTGGGCGTCCACGTCACCTGCCACGTCATCTCCTGCCACGTCATCTCCTCCGTACTTGGGCCCATCATGACGTCAGCATGACGTCATCACAAAAAAGCGCCAATTCGCCCGAAATGCATAAAAAGGGGTAAAAACCGTTGTTTTTTAACATTCTCTGCCGAACAAACTGGAGCTCAGCTGAAGGCGAAATTTGATTTCCAACGGTCAAAAAGCAAAAGTCATCCGCTACAATTGTTGCTGCCTCCATTGTCGACTCAACCATACACAATCCAACCACTTCGACCGCTGCAACTGCCCATACGCCATTCAAACAGGTATTTCGCCGCAGGCACCCTCTTGCCCTCTCATTCTCCATGTAAATCCTGTTTCCTGCTCAGATACTACTGTAATTCAAGAAACCATATGGTTGAAATTCACCCTTGAAGCTGCCAGTGAGACCTCTGTAACCCCTACACAGAAAAACTTCCAGGGAAACCCGCGACCAGCTGAAAACTCTGCCTAATTTTTCCACAAAAGGGCAGCTACAAGGCCCAGCCACAAGTTAGAAACACTGCATTGACATCCTCCTTCACCTCTGATAAAAAAATCCTCTGCAATTGACCAGCTGTCCAGCTAAAAAACACTCTGCTATATTAAAACAGAGTGCCCCCCAGAGTAGTTAAGCCTGTGACAGCCCTTAAACCTCCAAAACTGCTCACTGCAGACAGAGAGCAGTAGACCCCTTCACACCAAGCTTGAGGCATAGTGAAAGCTACCAGCAAAGACCAAAACAATGGCAGCTTCAGCTGCTCTGGATGCTTTACCCATTAACCCACCCAATAGAGAGCTAGAAGCTATACCTTTGGTGGATGATGATGCTCTCATCACAGATTTTGTGGCACAAAGAAACCATTTGCAGACATACTGTCAATTGAGGAACACTCACTTAGACAGCAGTGACCTATATGGGGTCTGGCAGTCCAATCTGCCCACTTACTTTCTGCCTTCTGTCAATATATTCCCAGAAATCATCCATCTGTGTGCAGAGAATTATGACCAGAAGCTCAGGGCTGTGAGGTCTCCATCTGGGAGCATCCTCTTCTACATAACTCCAGACTCCATCAACCAAATGCTCAATTACAAACAGACCCAGTTGCTATACCCTTTCTCCATGGACTATTTGCTAGATATGGGCTCCAGACTTTCTAATCCAGACATTGAAGCCATAGCCAGAAAATTCATGAAGGCAGACTGCCAGCCCTCTGGGCCACCCCTTTCTCATATAAAGATTTCAATGAAGTGGGCAAGCTGTTGATAGACATGGTGACCTCTGTGCTGGGATTCACCACAAATGAACATGTTGACATAACTGTGCTGGTCATGTTGTCTGCATACAGCCTTATGAAGCCCCCTGCTATCAAATACAACTATGCCAAGTACATTGCCATCAAGATACATGATCAGTTGACAAGACTGGACAGGGAGGCAATATTCAAATATTCCTTATACATTTACCACTTATTCTTGTATTATCAGACAGACAGCTTCCAATTCTCAATCAAGAAGCTGGACTCACAAGGTGAAAGAAGGTCTGTGATCTTTTGGTCTTCAGTCTTCCACCAAGTCCAGGATTACCCTTACTCATACTGTGAGTTTATTGATCAATTTGTATATCCAGTCATCTGCCTGCTAAAAAGGACTCCCCCTGCAAGACTATCCAAGGATATGCAGAAGATTTTGCAGCTATCCAGAAGCTACAAAATTGGTGACTGGTACTTATACCAAAACCACTCTGTCATCAGAATTTATGGCTGTGAGCTCTGTCCATACAGACTCCCAAAGTACGTTCCTATGAGGTTATTTGCTCTGGAGTACTATAGGCAACTGATAAACTCAGACCTAACACACTTTAACAGTACCAAGAAGTAGGCCAACCTGAAATTCAGGGATCACCTAGGCCCATTCACAATGAACAAAAAGGATGGTTGGCAGGAAGCTGACCAAATACTAGGACAGCAACTCAAACTCAAGAAGAGTTTCTGGTGGGTCCCTTATGACCCTGAAGGTTTCATGAGTGCAAGAAGAGTCAAATATAGGCTGCAAGCCTATAAACACACCCCCCTCTCTCAAGTACAACAGTTTGCTAACCAGGATGAATGGGTGCCTGGGTCAATAGTAGAAGAATTGACTCAGGAAGAATTAATGGAGAAAAATGTAAAAGACCTGGAAAAAACTCTTGACTTGGACTCTTGTCAACAGGTTTTCAAGCAAACAATCCAGACAGAAGAAGGCACCTCTACTGCACAGACAGCATAGGACATCCAGCAAGCTCCAGCAACAACTGCAAAAGGAAAGGAGAAGATGGATGAGCATCAAGAGACAGAAACAGGGCAGCCTAGTGCCTCAAAAGACCAGCAAACAACACAGGCTCCTCCCCTGCAAACTGAACAAATCCAAAACCCAGTATTGCAGACCCCTCTGAATAATGAGAGAGGGAAGAAAAGGGACAGAGAAGAAATAACACCTCCTACAGTGTCATTGCAGCAACCAGAGGCCAAGAGGCCAAGGACAGACCCTGAAGCTGAAGGAGACATAAGTGAAGAGCTGGAAGAAAGCCAAAACAGGGAAAGGCAAGCAAGCCAACAGACGGCCACCAGCACTGTCCAGCTAGAACAGCCTCAGCAGCACACCGTGGAGGTATCTTCCTCCAGACAGCAGGGCCAGAAGTCGACGACAGTCAAATAGGGTTTCATGGAGATCAAGGCTCAGAATGAATTACTAAGAGTGCAGCTATATGAGCAGTTCCTCAACACAACCCCAGCCAAGAAACAAAGATTGATGGCTGCCTTTGACTTCAAGGAAGAAAAGATGATATTCACTCATCTGAAACCCAGAGTTCCACACCCAAAGGCCCCAGCTAACTACTACAAGACTAATCTGGAGGTCTTTGCCAAAGACATACACCCCATGGACCAAATTGAGCTGCACAAGCAAACCGGGGAAATGGTGTATGCAACACTTACTGATATGGCAATGCTGGCCCATCAGCTAAAATAATCACTGAAACACACCAATAGACAGCTTGATTTGGAGAGGCTGTCCTCCTCCGCCAAAGATAACAGAATAAAAACTTTGGAGGATATAATTGTTGATCTTGGGCATGACCCAAAAGATCCAAATGGGGTCAAGGCTCTTATAAAGAAAAAGGAGGATGACATAGCTGCATTGAGGAGGCAGGCAAAATTGCCTCCTACTATCCATCCTGACATAGCAGAGCTTGCCCAAGAAAAACAGGTGGATAAAGCTATGGAATTACTCCTGGTCATGAACCAGAGGATAGTGGAGATGGAGGCAGAATTGGAGAAAGCCATGCAGGATAAACAAGGGGAAACTGCCTCCTAGCCACCACAGACCTCCACAAACCTCCAATCTGCCCCTCCAGCCCAGATAACAACAGCTCCTCCCACTCCTCCAACACCTACCACTGCTACATCAGCAACTGGAGCAACTGTGGAAGCCACAACAGCAGCAGAATCCAGCCTAAGCATGGAAAAAATGATGAAGGCTGTCAAAGAGCTGGAGGGCCAGGTCACAGAAATAAATACTGCCAAGGAGAAACTGGCCAAGCTGGAAGCCAGTTATGACAAGTCAAAAATGATTGTGGCAGAAAAGCAGAGAGAAGTAAAGGCCTTGGAGGCCAAAATAAAAACTCTAGAGAAAGAGTCGATGTTGGGCAACACCCTAGCAGAAATAAAAAGGATTGTTTGGGCCAAGATTTGCAAATCTATGCAAGATCAATGGAGGTCCATTCAATCCATGTTTGAGCAGGTAGAGTTGATAGAAGTAGCTCACACAGAGATTCAGAGAGCCAGGGCAGCCCTGGGAATAATGCCTGAGCAGGCAACTAAGATGATCCACTTCCTTAATAACCGCACTAGGGAGGAACTGGCTGATTTACAAATATCTAGCAGGACGGAGGCAATCCTCACTGCCAAAAAGGTGCTAACATTGAGGAATTTCACCCAGACACTAGAGAGGAAGTGCCAGGAGATGAATGAAGAAATAGATGAGTTCAGAGCCAAAATGGCTATTTTGCAGGACAAAGGTCTTCCAAGTCTAGTGACTGGTACAGGACAGCTGCTGCCCTATAAGCATTATATGACAAGGGTAGATAACTATGTAGAAAACCAGATCACAGCCTCCAGCAGCTCCACAGAAGAAACAGGGCCCCCATCTACGCAAACCCTTTATGACAAGCTGGAAAATTTATTTTTCATAGAACATGAGATTAATCATCTGTTTGAGGTGCCTCCCAATTTTTATAGACTTACAGAGGCAGATGAGACAGTGGTAAAAATGAGGAGACATCAGTTGCCCCCGGCTGATTGGTGGCAAGCAATGTTAGAAATTTTGCCCAGATAAATCCGCATTGTTTGTTTACCTTTTTGGAACATGTCAGCAGAATAGGTCAGCAGAACAGGTCAGCAGAACAGGCCAGCACACAGGTACAACAAGCAGCTTACAGGTGACTCAGCAATCCACTCAGAATATCAAGCCAAAGAACGCAGCATTTAAAGCACTGTTACCACCTACTTTTTGCAGCCAAAAGTCAAATCTGTCTGACAAAGGAATGTCGGCTATCTCAGCCTTTAGGGTTACATTTATGTATCATTTAATTTTTTGTAAGAGAGTTGGTGGTGCAATTTATTGCACCATAACTCTCCAC
>APFE031756213.1:89136-137598 GCA_000404065.3 Pinus taeda | reverse complement strand
AGAATACTCCTCTCGCTCCTTCTCTCCAGCCGATCACAATTCCCCGCTATCCTCGCAGACGAACACCTGCACAAGCAAAAGAGAACAAACAAGAGCGTAAAATCTACTAACAACAACTATGTATCGGTCAGGAAAGATACAATTTGCATTAATCAATCATTGAACAAATGTAAATGGAACCATAAGATTAGTCATCTATCTTTATTAACAAAAAGTAGAGTAAGGTACAACCGATGTCCTGACGCTGAGTCCTTCTCTAGAGGGTCCAGCCAGCATATCTTCCAAGCATTCACCTTTGGAGAAAATCTCCCAAGTCAAAAGGTCTCTCTCTCACATACAAGGCAACAAGCTCATGACCTTCCTCAAGCTCAAAGCAATCCTCACACAACACACCAAATGCCTACAAAGAGCAACACTAATGCACTAAGAATTCCTCAATCAAAGTCTATATGTTCCAAACTAGCTGCTCATGGGCAATGGAGGAGGCTTATAAAGGAGAAGGAGTCTCCATGAATAGGTAAAGGATGAGCTTTCCCCCAAGATAAGTGGATGGTCAGTCGAACAGACATGCCAGAGAAAGGATGGCGACCTCAACAATGCTAACAACCAAGTCTGGAGGGATTTGGAAGGCTGGTTGTTAGAACAAATTCGCCCAAACAGGATCAGCGCGGGTGAAACACTGAGATGGTGCGCTGACATCGCAAATCAGATACAGAGGAGGTCTGGTCAGCGCGAAAAGGACAAACGGAGGGTGCGTTGTTCGTAAAATGGGACCAGCGCAGAAAAGACGTGTGCTTCCGTGCTGGCAGCGCAGCAGATACATTGGCCTCCGCCCATCAGCGCGGTTATTTGATTAACAGTCGCGATGATCTATTTGACTTAGGCAAAGAGGGTTTTTTAGCCATTTTGAGGAGCATGAGTATAGGTGAATGTGGTTTCACAACACAGTAGGGAGACTGGCATGATGGCAGTGACATTTTACTGTGTAACATCCATGATAAGAGAATACTTCCCCTATTTATACGAAAATATGAGAAGCTACCTTATTAATGAGAGTCCATGAAACTCTCCCTATATCTCTAGGTTTACAATCAAAATAGGAAATGATAAGACACATGTCTTCTTAGAGTTTCAATACAAATAGGAAATGAGACACATATCCTTATGATCCCATGATCTTCTCCACTCAAATTCGAATTTGGTTTTGGGAGGCCACATAAGGGTCTTTTAGAAGTTTCCATTTTACCTACACATGTCAACAATCTCATCCCACTAGTTAGGTATAAGCATATGAATATTATTGTCTAATTTATAACCATAAATTCACTTAAAAATGCTAAAAATTAATAAAGTTTGAAAAAACCATAAATGTGACTCAATAATGGTAATGGTAGGGTAAATGTAAAGAAATAGAGGCAGAATGAAAGTGACAATATGGAAATATAAGTGAAAATGTAATTGAAGTGAATGACAATTTCAAGGCCTAGAATACCCCCCAACTAAAGCTATTGCATGTCATCATGCAATATATTACATTAATTCTTTGTGATCCTTCAGCTTTGCCTTAACTTTGCATGATATCATTTGATAACTTCATACTTTTGTAAAATCTTTTTGTTGAATTGCAACATGGTTGGTTCTCGTGTTACAACCATATTTTTTTGTTGCATTCATTTTTTTATTTTTGAACTTTGCATAATGATAATTTGATTATTGTTGCAAACTATATCTTTATTGGATTGTGTCATAGTTAGTTCTTGTGTGAGAACCATGATTGTGTTTGTATTCAAGTATCCTTTTAGTACTTTTGACAAGCCTTTGTATGCTCATAACAATAATGTAATTGTTAATATCATTTGAAAGTATGTGGGATTTTGAATGTGATATGAATATGGAAAAATATGAATATAAATGTATCCCCCCCAACAGATGATATGGCAATTTTATGGGATGAGAAAGAGAAATGTTTTTTTCCAAAAATTATCATTTTGGCTTTTCAAGAAATTTTATGATAAAAAGTTAGAAAATTACATACCTTAACTTACGCTTTAGAAATGGATGAGCTGCATGTGTGGTGGCTGCAAAATTCGGATCATAATCTTCTTCAAGTGGTTGGACAAGTCATGGAGAAAAGAGTTAATATGACTTTTTATTTTCTTTTATTAAAATTTGTTGAATTTGTTGTGGAATAGTGTTGATTTTGTTGTTTCCATATGATTCCGCAGTTGTTATTTGATTCTGCAGCTGTCATCTGATTCCGCAACTACTATCTGGCTCTGTAGTTGCATATCTTCTACATTTTCTCCAAAATGGTGAAAATGTTAGTCTTCATGTCTTCAAAACTCATTGGCACAATTCCTACTATGTGAATAGATGTTCTAATGTCGAACATAGCAGGAAATTGTTGACTTAGTGGCCATTAATTGATGCCACTAGTTAACACGAGAACTCTCACCATTGTTGACAATGAAAGTCAAGATGTCCAAACACATTTTGCTAAGTATGAATAATTTTGTTGTTGTCAAGTACCTAGAAGATCTGATGAACAAGGGACTGATATATTCCCATTGTTTGTCGGCATGAGGACTTGCCATTAAGGCGTGCAAGCCTCAAGGTGTTTTTGCAAGGATTTTAGACTCAAAGGACTATGGACTTAATAATTTGCAGTGAAGGAGGGTTTATTTGCGAAATGAAAAGGATAGGAAAAGGAAAATTAAAATGGAAGATGACAATGGGAAATAAGCATGAAAGTAAGCTTCTTGATTTTATTTGTGGAGTAGATGGAAAGTGTATGTGAATAAAGGAAAATGAACAACTAACTGTTGCTGGGGAAATGATTGTTGCTTGCTTTGAATTGCTTGGTTGGATTTATAATTCAAAACGGAAGAAAGGTAATAGTTTTGATGGATATGAAGATGGACTTGTTCTTATGTTTCTCATGTCCTTTGAAGACCAATTGTATGCATATTAGTTTTCTTCAATGATCATTTGATCATCCCAAACTTGAAAAAAAACTTGACATAAAGAACGTAAGTGCGTTCAAAAGAAAGAAATGATCAATTCCATTGTGATTCTTACACAAAATGTCAAATGGAACAGACTATGGAAAATCAAAAGTGTTATATTCAGTCGAATTCATGATATCGATAACAATCAATTTTTAAGAAATAACCATGAAAATTAAATTAACTCCTTACTGTTGGATGACTTTGTGCATTGTGCTCTAATAAAACGATTAGCACCACAAAGTTTCATTGTGTCTTGTAAGTTAAAACTTCATAAAAAAATACACAACAACAATATTAATGCTAAATGTTCAAAAATCATTTAAATAATTTTCTAATTGTTCCTCAAGCCATTATTGAACATCCCAAAAGAACCAGAGAACCGAGGTAGAGTGTTCAATTGTCTATGTGCAATCTCGGATATATAAGTCGGTACAAGAGTAATAGCTAATCTGATTCCAAATCCATCAAGTAGACATGCCAATACCATTAAGAGTATAATTATATATAAAAATCATTTTTTTCTTTTCATGCAAACAACAAAATAGGGCTCTAAAGAACCACAATTTTCTCTCAATTGGTTGCAAAATCTAGAAAATAGTTTCTATTTTACCTAACTGCCCCTATTCCGAAAGAAACCCACGTCTTGGATTTTGCTAATTCGCCTTCTTTTATTCAAAAAATGCATTTTAAAATTGGATTTTTGATTTGCAAGTTTGACACAAGTCGCATTAATGTATCAACCACAAATATGAATTCTCTAATTGTCTATTCACATTTCATATCATTCAAAACATAATCACTCTATGCCTACACTAGCACATGATGAAATGAGTATACACATGGGTGAAGCATTAAGTTCGCAATTTCTTCCAAGTGTTCAAATATGTAAGAAGGGTAAATTTGTTGAAATTTTGCAGAAGAGAAAGAGTCATTGTTTGATTAGAAGTCTTAGTGAATTAAATGTGTTATTGCCACCAAAACCTCATGCATAATAATATATACATAATTATAATATATAATTATATATATATATATATATATATATATATATATATATATATATATATATTATATATATATATATATATTGTTTTCCTCACGTAGTCACCAAACAAGGTCCAAGAGAACTGCAATTTTCTCCTGAAATGGTAGGAATACTAGGGAACATTTTCTAGGTTTTTAAATTCATCCTATTTTGGAAAAAAACCCATATCCTAGTTTTTTCCAATTTTCCTTGGTTGGCTCAGAAAATTCGTTTTAAAATTGGGTGTCAAGACTGGTGCAATTTCTCGCAATGGTGATCCAGCAATAAAATTGCACTAAGTTATCCTTAATGGCCTTTTTGGTGTTTTTATGACCGTGAAACAAAAGAAGAGATGCAAGGCATATTTACAACCAAACTATACCTCAGTGGAATAATAAGAACATTAACCACAGTATTCGAGTGTGTGTGTGTGCCTGTGCTCTTAAGAGGCAGTGTAAAACACATCAATTGAGTTCTGCAATGCTAACAAGTGGAGACAGTGTGTGTAACATCATGTATAACATGGTAGCACTAAAGACTGCATTAAGGGAGCTTATAATTAGAGTGGGAAGCATTCAAGAGCTTTTCATTATATAATCCAAAATTTTATCATTAAAAAAACGCTGACAGTTTTGTGTAGGATACATGGTTTTCATTTCTCATTTTTTTTTTTTTGCAGGATAAACCTAAGCAGCTAAGAACACATCAAATTTGACATTGAAATGTGCTACATATACCAAAGGTTTTAATAACAAATGCATAATCATACGACAAATGGTTTATAAATTTTTTACCTTCATTTTTATGCAGTTCAATAATAACATTAGATTTTATTTTGTAATGCACGCCCTTTTTTCCTTTTATTGTATGTGTTGTTTTATCTTATATGTTTTTTTTGGTATTGTTTTTCTTTTAGATTATTTATTTATTTATTTATTTATTTTATATGTTTTGTTTAAAAATTATATGTTACATTTTTATTTATAATATATAAATATATATTTCATTTAAAACAAAACAATTTACTAACAAAGAAAATGCATTTGATTTTTTTTTTTTTAGTTTATTGAAGAAATCAAATTGAATTAAATCAAATCATGAAAACATAAATTAGTTGTAGAATTGCATTCTGTAGCTAAATAATTTTTATGATACACTAACTAAACAATTTCTTTTTCTGATCCTCCAGGTCACACGAGGTGCGGAAAGAGAGCATACTTGAGATTTATTTTTATTTTTTTATTTTTATTTTGTTAGAATAGTCAAGATTTATCAAATCTTTCCTTTTTATTTTTCCTATATATGTAAAAACCATTTTTTTAAGTATATTCATGCATCCAATGAAGCCATTTACGGATTAGAATTTTTTGAAATGCTCATATCCAAACTTGAAAAATGTACCTAATTGTTTGTAAGGATATGTGAAATCGACTTGACCTTTCAACTTGAAACAAGGATCTCTTGAAGAATTGATGAATAATGTGGCATAACCGCTTTTTGATACCATTCCTCAATGTAGTCTTTGGGCTGCATTCTAGAACCTTTTTCCATAAATGGTTAGTAAAAACAAAAACAAATAAAATACACTCTAAAATGAAAGCTAGTTTCTATGCACACTTCCCCAACAACGACGCCAAAATGTTGAGGTAAATTAATTACCTATCATTTAATTGTCAACCCGGGGGTTTCGTAAAACTTTTGAGGCATGTGTGCACTATATATGCTAGAAATTAACTTCCAATTTAGATCAATCTAACTACTAAACCAAGTAACGACAAACCAAATTCACCTATTCTAATTCAACAATCAATTCAAAGGAAATTATAGTACAATGTTTGGAATTGAAATCTTAATCTACCACACTTGCAGGAATTGAAAAGCACACCACTCTTTCAAAAATGAAATTGCATGAAATGAAATCTACTCTCAGGGATCATGTGTGCATTATCAAATCAAGATCCTATGAAATGAATAATCAAAGCCACATGATATGAAATGAATGCAAAAACAATAACTCTTAACCTCTAGGTATGAAAGAAAATAAAAAAAATCACTCTTAACCTCTCACATAGGAAAATATATGAAATAAATAAATCTTAATCTATGAAAAACAATAAATCTCACACATTATACATGGCCAATCCAAAATTATGAGGGATGGAAAGTTGAGAGGCTCCAAATACAAGCATAACAAAATCAAAGTGAACATCACTCATGCGTATGGTGCCAAATCCAAATTCTATATTCAAAACAATAGCATTTCCCCAACTTTTCACATCTCCATGATAGGAGAAAACTTCCCTGATTTATAAAAAAACATGAGAAGCTACCTTATTAATGAGATTCCATGAATCTCTTCCAATATCCCTAGAGTTACAATTAAAATAGGAAATGATAAGACACATGTCTTCTTAAAGTTTCAATACAAATAGAAAATGAGACACATATCCTTATGATCCCATGACCTTCTCCACTCAAATTCGAATTTGATCTTGGGAGTCCACATAAGGGCCTTTTAGAAGCTTCTTTTTTACCTACACATGTTGACAATTTCATCCCACTTGTTAGGTATAAGCATATGCACATTATTTTCTATTTTTTAACCATAAATTCACTCAAAAATACTAAGAATTAATAAAGTTTGGAAAAACATAAATGTGACCCAATAATGATAATGGTAAGGTAAATGTAATGAAATGGAGGTAAATGTAACGAAATAGAGGTGAAGTGAAGGTGACAATATAAAAATATAAGTGAAAATGTAATAGAAGTGAATGACAATTTCAATGCCCAACAATACACATTATCAAACATTTTTCTAGCCTTGAAAAACAAAAAAAAATAGGTGGAGCTTCCTTGGACATGTAAGTTACTACAAGAGGTTCATAAATATTTTAGCAAGATAATAACACCCCTTTTATTTCCATACTATTTGAGGACAAATCCTTATGTTAGACAACAAAATTTCAAGATTAATTTCAATGTTAAAAAGCAAAAATCATCACAACCCATACTTTATAAGGCCCTAATTGAAATCTTCCCTTCCCTATCCATACCAATGCTTCCTATAAATAAGGAAGGAATTTTTTTCTTGCAAAGAAACCAAGATGCCTTGTGAAATCTATTTTGTTCACAAAAAATTATCCAATGCAAAGATAAACCACATAGTTATTGAAAAAGAATTTGTTGCAATGGCTTATTGTCTAATAAATTTAGGAATTTTGTTAGTCTATATCAATAATTTGCAAACAAAGATAATTTTTACATAATGTTCTTAATGAAGAAAAAACGATAGCAATGGTAAAAAAAAATTATGGATTTTGTTGTTACAACAATTTGATCTAACCATCCTTGACAAACAAGGAAGATATAACATTGTTGTAGATTTTTTTTCTCAAGACTAGAAAATCTTGTAAATGAAGACATGATATATGACCATTTTCTATATCAACACATTTTTGCAATCTCAATACAAGCCATATAGTTTGTTTTCCTAGCCAACTATTTAGCAATAGGTAGGTTTCCTTAGGAATTTTATCATAGGCAAAGTCTCAAAACTATTAGAAAAAGTGGATCATATAATTCGATTATGTGATACTTATTCAAGTTGATGGCTTGAGGGGGCCTGACCCAGGTCCGGTGTTAATTAGCCAAACAAATCCCTACACTACTAGCCCTTTCGGCAACAACCCGCGGAGCGTGGACTAAGGTCTCACCCGAAGTAGTATGGGAGGATGCTGGAACAAAGTTTCTTCACCCTTGAGATGTCTAAGGGGTCGGTTTAGTCCAATTGTGAACACCTTCATGCAGATTACTTCACACACTATCTTGACCTATGAGGCCTTTGTGATCTAATTACCTTCACACAACTCTAACTAGGGGCTGAGGTGCTTTCACATGGTTAAAGCAACGATCTGTGCTATTTCCCCAAGTTACACCACATATCTTACTTATCTTCTTATAACTATTATTTACCTTCGTGTAAACCAATACCTTATCTTATATTCACTTAATCAACATAATCATATAATTTCACGCATCTTATAAATAGTAGAAATGTAATTTATGCCCAATACATTAAATGCACAAAACAAGGAAAAGATACACAGAAATGATATGAAACTTCTTTTTATTACTTCTCTAACGGTTTCAAACTCGACTTGCCCTGCACACTTAGCTGCAGGGGTCCGCGCACTCAATTGCAGACTACTAAGCTTCTGCACACTCAACTACAGAACCTTCTCCTACTCTACAACCCAAAGGCTAGACTCAACACTTAGATGAGACTCAATTCTTCCATTTTCTCCTTTTCTTCTCTTTTACAAATTAGAGCCTCACTCTATTCATACAATTCTGTGGTCCCCGGACCATGGGTAGATCTCTAAAGCTGACATTACATTACAAAAATGAGGGTGGAAAACCCTATGACTCATTTACAATCTTCGCAATCCACACCCACACAATGTTGAGTCTTTACATCGGATTTGGTCAAAATCTGGGTTTTAAGCCCCAAAACTTGCCTTGGAGGATCCTGGGCCCAACAAAAGCTTGGACCAATTCAAATATTTAGAAGATGTTTCAGGGACAATTAGGTACATGACATGCCCAATGCATGACATTATAAGCTATGTGGAGGCACTATGCAGAAAATCATACATCTTACAATATCTTGCAAGTTGGTTATTATTAGCCTACCCTTCATCGGGATGCTTAGAAGCATACCTTTGACTATGATGAATGAAAAAGGATGGGAATACCCCCTATTTTATTCCAAAATAAATAAATCCTAGTATTAAATAATTATACAACCAATACAGCTAAGGTGAAAGTAATGAATGTAGCTATGGAGGGAAAAATGGTTGAATTTTTGCAAGAGAACATATTCTCAAGATTTGGACTTCCCTGTAAATAGTCATAGATCAAGGAATAAATTGAAGTCAAATCCCAAATAACAATTATCTAGTAGCATCACATTCACCATAGGAATTCCATTCCCTATCACCCACAAGAAAATGGGAATGTAGAAGTGAAAAATAGGGAGTTGGACAATATCCTTACCAAGGAAACTAGTATAAGAAAGAAAAATTTGGGAAAGAAATTAATATATGCAACATGGGCATACAAGACCAAATGGAAGAATAGTACATGGTTTGTTGGCCTTAAATTTTCATATCCATGGCCATCCCATTTTTTATATAATACCTTCATCTTAACCTCTATCGCACACCATTTTACACCTTTTTAGCATTTAAAGGATGAAGTTTAAGGTAAAAATCAATTGTAATATTATTCTTTTCTTTTTAATCCTTAGATGTTTATACAAATGATGTTTTTGTGACTAATGAGGATGAAAGGTACAAAACTTGTCAATACAGGAGTCAAGCCACAAAATTTTTTCCACATTAGCAGGAAGTATTTTTATACTAGAAGATTGATCCATAAGTGAAGGCAAGGTGTATCAAATCAGTAAGGATGAGAAAATTATCATGGGATTTCCATCATTTTTTCCAAAAAATTCTAAAGAAGAATATGCATAGTAGATTTGGAGTTGTTGTATTAAGTTATTTTAACCTGGACTATCGAATTGACCCTCATTTTGGGAAGCTCAATTAAGCAACTATATTTTGTATAAAGTAGATAAATGAATCAAATATGTTTTTCCAATAATAGAAGACAAATTTATGATATAATTTTCTAGTAATTGTTCATAATTATCATAGAAACACTTACCAGGAGGGTGCCTTTGTATGTGCTACTTATATTTTTGTTATATGTTTTTTATGCTTTGACATGGTTTGGTGTAACTTCTGTTTAAAATTCATGACATGTACATGATAAACAAACATGATTTGTTTTTCCTGTAATTACTTAACCTTCATGTAATTGTGTGTTAGACTTTCGTGTAATTACATGCTAAGACTTATTGTAGTGATCTTGTAATCACAACAGGAATTCCCATAATAAATATTTGATTTCTTGTAGTGATCCTTATTCACACAGGAATTCCTGTAGTAAATACAAGATTTCTTATAGTGATCATGTAATCACTCAGGATCCTACATATTTGCGGTAATTACATATTTTGTGTGTTTGATGTAATTTTATTAGATTGACTTCACTTTAAGTATTGATGCTTCGGATCATTAAATTAATTATATTTTTATAACTCGGTTTGTATTTTAGAATAAAAAGAGTTACTTTAGGTAGAATTTTCTTATGTAACTCAAAAAATTGATTCTATTTAAATTTATTTTCAGAACAAACCTTAATTTATTTTGATGAGAAATTAATTCAAATGGAGTATGTCATGAGGAAGTCTGATATATCTTGTTGAATTTGTAACTTTGTGTCAACAAGTCAAAATTCAATTTAAGAATCTAAAAATGAGTATAAAGTGAACAAACTATGGGATATACCTGTATATGCATTGTGATTGATTTTGATAGGAAAATATTAAGAACTATTTTAAATACACTCTATTTAACCTCGAAGTTTACCTACTGAGATTGACAAAATAAATGTTAATTTATTTATCCCACTTTACGACTTGACATGGTTCACCCCTTGTGACTTAGTCTATTGTAAGAAGGCCATGTTTCACATTGGATTTGAACTTGTCATTTTAAATACATACTCTAGACAAAATATGGACCTTTCATTAGCACGACAAGAATGATTACAATAGTTAAATGCCTTAGATGAGCACATAATGTAAGAAACATTACATACCAAGGTGGTTCATCTACAAAAGGAAATTTTTGATGGTAGGAAAATTAGGCACAATAATTTCAAAGAAGGAAATTGTGAACTCTTATATGACTCCAAATTAAAGAAAATTCAATGGGAAGGTGATGAAAATATGTCTTGGTCCATTTATCATTTAAAAATGTGATAATAATGGCTTGGTACAAATAAGGATCATAGCTGAGGAATAGATCCTAGTCATCATGAATGGATTTAGACTCAAAGTGGACAACAAGCCCTTAACCATGTAAGAGTTTATAAATGCAATAAAATCATTGAATTTGGTTATGATTGAGAGAAAGGATGCTCCCAATCATAAAAATATTAAAAGAGAAAAAGTGAAAAGAGAAAAAAAGGAATAAGACTCCTAGGTGAAAATCTCCAAAAGGCACTTGTGACAAATGTTTGGCTAAAAACTTCCTTCTAGGAATATATATATTTTCAATAAATAATATTAATATAGTGAAGAAACCCTTATGAGCTTGATAAGATAAATAATGGTGAAAACAATAAATGGGAACATTATTTTGAGAAATAAAGATAAAAAAGAGAAAACATAGGTGAAAAATGTCTATAAACAATTTTTGTGCAACTATATTTTTCTCTTTTGATCTACAAATTCAAGGATAGAAGAAGAATACCAACAACATTAGCTACATGTATTTGTAACTATATAAAATAAAAAAATTTAAAAACATCGTATATCTAATTCCAAACTCATCAAAAAAGGAAAAAGAGCAATAAAAGACAATAAAATCATCTTGGGATGTCTCGTCATGTATGATATCAAATTACATCAAACTATACTTATGACATACATCAACCTTTCTCTAGAAAAAGAACTTATCTAAATGTGTTCGTCAGCACTCCTTAGGATGTAAATCTCTATATATCAACATCAACATAACATTATTTGTAAATTTAAATAACATGGAAACTCACCAAAATCTATAACTAGGTTGGTTTATAAGAAGTATGTCCAAGATCTCATGTTTGTAAGACATTCCAAAAAAGATACAATTTCCACAACTTTAAAGCCTCAAAACATTGACATTATCCTTTCACTCCTCTCATCTTTTTTATTTCTTTGCCTCACACAAGCCCATATTAAAATTCTAGCTCCATTCCATTTTTAACTAAAATAACAACAATCCTCTCATTTATCAATATTACCATTCTCATGTTCTCAGAAATCCTTATATCTTCATTAGCATCACTCTCTCCATCATCTAATGAATTGAAATCATATTTTGAGAATTTAAAAATATAGCTCTATGCTCCTAAATAACCTACAAGAACCTTAGCATGCCATCAACATTGTAAAGTTTCGAATCTTGTAGGTGATGAATAGAGACTTAAACATGGTAATTCACCCATTACATAAATGTATTCCCATCAACAAATCTCCCTACAATTTCAAAACAAAACCCTACAAATTTCTATAAGGAGCTAGAAAGCTACGACAACTTACAATTTTCAAGAGATTCAAACATGGAAATGATGAATAAAAATAAAAGGAACATATTCAATGTACTACAAATCCAAAAATATATATTTTTCAAGCACCTCTAGGATACTCTATAGACATGCATAATTCTCTATAACATACAAATATCTACATATTAAGTTATAACCAACATGCAATATCCATTCACGCATGAAAAAAGGTAGAGCTTAGCACTGAATATCAAAGACTCCTTCAAACATGATATTTGGGTACACACTCTATAAAACCCCCTCTCACCATCCATTATTAACTTGCAAAACCAACCAAATATTGTCTTATGGTCAAAATAGAAAAGAATCCAAAAAGAGAATAGTGAGTCGGGCCTCGTGTTCCCATGTCGAGAGGGTCCATATTGAGCATGGTTAGATAAGTAGACATGACCTAAATTCCTAGAAACAATTAATGATAATAGAAAAAAAAGCTTAGTGGGGCCATATAAACCATCTAATATATTAAATGTGTTTTGAAAAAAATACATTACAGATGAATGCCACAAACGAAAATGATGCAAACATCACATACATAGTTGAGCACCAAGCCTAAATCTTAAATTGAAGGAGAAATCTTCCTCTATGCAAAAAATTCATGAGACACATCCTCCTACATTATTCAACTTAAGTTCTCTTAACCCATTTAAGATTGTTTATTTTGATTATCCAAAGAAAACAATAGGATTATCTATAGAATCTACAAGCAAGGGAATTAAGTGAGAAAAGATGTGAAACTAAAGGAAATGGGTTGGTGCATTATGCACATTGGTTATCATATCAACCTAGTTTTTTTTTCCTCTAATATAAACTCTCTACACTCAGTTGTTGTAAGAATATAAGGACCCAAATTTATCACTTCTTTCCTCTTAAAATAATTTGGTTTGAATCAAAGCCCTTCATCCATTTATCTTATTCCAAATCCATTTATTTTGTAAATTTTGATACTAAGGCACCCCATACTCACAATATAAGGAATAATATACAAACTATACTAATATCTATATTTACCCTTATCATTTCAAACTTCTCTGCAAGGTTTCTCGTAAAATTTCCCTTAAATCATTATGACAACCTACCCACTTTCGTTAGTTATAGGAATACTGCCACTTAAAAATGTCTTTAACAAGTGATAGACCTAATAATATAACTTTGTAGGACTTAAAATATTTCCAAAATGGGAGTAGGGTTTAATAGAATGGAACCTATAATGATTTCCAAGGTCTATAGTAACCATTAGGTGATGGATATCTTTCAACAATCAATCTAGATTATGTATTCTCGGAGACTTAGGGGTATTTATGATTAGGATGTAGTGTAATTTCCCTCAACTTTCAAAATGTAAGAGGTCAAGAGCATGTAATAACTATAATGGGTTTGGAGATACATGTAGATGAAGAGAGTATTATCAAAGTCTTGGGACTAGCCTTGGGCCTAGCATAAGACAAATATGACATGTAAGAGGCCTCACTAATGCAAATAATCTATGTTTCTTCAGTTATGAAGAGTTAAAAGAGGATAAAAATGGGATAAGGATAGAAAGCCTCCCAGAAACTTGGCATGAAACGGTATGCCACCTACTCAAATACATCACTTTTGAAGGAATTTTGAGTGTAGTATATGCTTATCGTTTCACAGTTCTCCTCCAATTAAGAAACCTTCTCCACCAATATCCTAATCACAAGCCCAACATCTCCTATTTTATCTTACAGTTTGTGTGGGACATGAATTGGAAGGTTCAGAGAGGGAAGAGGGATTCCTTAGCCTATCATGCCCTCACTAAAATTGTGAGGCCCCTATAGAACCAAATTGTTAAATTTATTGGGATGATTTTATAGACATGGATATGAAAAATTATCTAGAATCTCAACAATAATTAGAAGAGATCATCCCTGAGAGGAGATAAAAGGAAAAAATAAAGCAAGTGAAGTTGAGTCTTCTAAAATGAGGTCATCCCACATAAATATTAAAATATCCCCTAGTAATAAAAGGTTGGTTTCCACCTTGGTCAAGATGAGGGATTCCTCTGAGTAATCTACTCAAGATCAAGGAAAATTTACACTCCAATGGTGGCACAAGTAGGCTTCTAGGAGGGTTAGTACTTGGTCCTAGGGGACTCCCAACATGGTCACTCCAATTTCTCAATCCATAGTCCATGTATAGGATTCCCCAATTCAGGTAGGCATCCCAATACCAATACCAAAAGGAGAGGAAACGGAAGCTACAATAGATGCATTGTATATCACTTTAATGTGGTTAGAGACAACAATGGTTGAGGCCCTTAAGTGGAGGAAGATAGGTAAAACAAAATAGGTCAAAGAAATTTAACAAAAAACGATATCAACAAAGATATAAAATAGTAAATGTGTCAGCTATAGGAAAAGTTACATATTTTGAAGATGTAAGACATAGATGAGCACAAATGGCTATAGTCAAAAAATAATCCTTTAAGGGGGGAATTAGACAACGAAAAAGAAAAATTAGATTCCTTAATTGATAAGCTAGAATGTATGGAGATGTTTGTATCCACAATGGCACAACTAGCACAAGGATGTTGTGCTACATGTAGCTAGCTAACATTTACATAGTTTTTCTCATGATTGATGTACACTATGCTAGCAATGATGACATGAGTGACAAGATGTGTCAGTTTTACTTACACAATCTTGTCCTCCCACACCCTTATACTTAGTGTCTAAATCCAAATGTGGGTGATGTTAAACTCATGCCCTTGGCATCATGGATACAACATGATAAATTGAAGTAAAATAAGTTCGAGAACTATTAAGAGGAAGAGATACATAACCCCTATGGCTCAGAGTTAGGTCCCCAAAACAAAGGAACATAGTTTCCCTCCATATAGCTCTTGCCTTAGACAAAGATATAGCTCCAGTTTTAGAATAGAAGCAAGGTAGAGTTATTTTCCATTTAGAGGACACCGTCAGGTTGTTGAGAGGTAAGGAAATTTAGAGTTTCCAAAAGAGATTGTAGTCAGTCCCTCTAGGATTGTAGATCATGAAACCACATTCACCAAGTACCCTTAAAGCCTCCTTGCTTAGAGCTACCCTTTTTAAAGAAACTCTCATCAAAATTAAAATGAATTGAACTAAGATTCAACCCTCCTCTCCTCCTACAAACTTCATCATTAGATATAGATGAAAAAAAGGAATGATAGAATTGGGTAGAGATGAATCAAGTTGATGGATATTATGAGTAGGGAGCCATTATGAAGTACATAGCATGGGATATCCAACAATTGTGTAGAGAATAGAAATAGAAGCCTTTTGGTACTTCAACTAAAAATTTGTTTTGCAGGGTGCGAAAAAAATTAAGCTAGGGAGTGATGATGGGCCCACTTACTGTAGATCACAAGGCCCATCTAAAACCATTTTTTGGACCCTCATTATGCTTAGAAAACCCACCTTTTTTACCATAGATAATTTAAAGTGTGGTTGTTTTGTAGTTGGATATGAATTAAATTAGGAGTGGATAATTAGATGTGAGTACTAGATTATTATTTTTTGTTTTATGACATATTTATTTGTTAAACTAATCCCTATAGGTAAAATTCATAAGAGACCTCCACCCAGCAATTATGAGAGAAATCAAGGTTCTTGTCCCACTCATAAGTTGACAAATCTTCTAAGGCATCTCAACTCCATTCAGGTGCACTCAAAGAGCCAAAATATAAATCTACGAAAGGGCTTGGTTCATTAAACCAAGGTCCTAAATTCTCAATATTTATAGGGAAACAACCCTTCAATCAACAATTGATTGAATAGGTTGTGTTCATGATTTTTATATATAAGATGAACTCAAGGCTCATCCTCAAGGGGTTCAAACTAGTCTTGGATCGCTTTGTTACTTGTTATTTTTCCTATAGAGCTTTCAAAGCTTGGAGCACTACTCCATTATTGTATTTCATATTAACGAATCAATGAAGAAGTTCAATTTCTTTGATTATTAGTTTATTTTAAGATTCCTTTTGCTACTTGTGTAGGGAGCATTTAGGAGGGCTTAAGGACCGTTTTGTACTTCCTTTTATGTTTTTCAATTTCTATATTAAATTTCTTGTTTTGTTTTGAATTAGTTGTCATACTTACAATACAATTCCATTGGCTAAAACCAATTATGTGTAAATTATTTACAATTCTATAGAAAGTTGTTTGGATAATTTCCTTGTCATTAGAACTTCATCTTAGAATTATTTATGATGTATTGATTCTCATGGATCACGTTGCATTAGTTTTAGTAAGAACAACAAGTAGTGTGCTTTTTCTAAAAAAAACCTATAATCTTCTATAATGTTACAAAGCTACTATAATGCATGTAGAACAACACATTTTTACTTTTATATTTCACTTTCACTCAACAGCTGATACTTTCTAAGTCTCACAATGATGATATTGTGTTATGATGCTTTGTAAGATTAATAACTTACGTAGGAGTCTTAAATATTTATATAATAGTTTAATTTCAATTCAACATAATGTGTCTTATGTAATAGTTGCATTACAATGTTCCTTAATCAATAGTTTAGTCAACAAACACTTTGTTTTCAGTTTTACGCAATAAGTTTTTTAGGTAATTTATTTTTTTAAAGATGGTTTTCAATTGATTTACAACGTTCAATATTTAATTTATTTTTTTAGTTTTCAAGTTAAATAATAAAAAAATACTTCATATACTTTGCATAATACCCACAAAATTGGTATAATCCTTACACTTGATAATTAAAATAATAAATTGAAAAAAAAATATTATTACCATTTGTAAATCCATCCTAAACTACCTATTTACAGCTTTACATGTTAAAATTCCTTTACTAAATTCTATTGAAGTTGTTGAACATTAAGCACGTGGGTGATGGCAAGTTATTCAAATCACCTTTTTGTTTAAGAAAAAACATTGTGGGATGATGTCCCAGTTTGAAGCTCAAAAGTAAATACCTTCAGGCTTCATGTCTAAATTAAAAAATGGTTGCGTATATCAAGCTGAGGTCTTGTATTTGAGACAAGTGTGTAATATCCCATATTTTTCTTCTAACGAGACTTCGAGGATTTAACACCACAGATTCCCTCCATAGCGAGAGGATTCAGAGATGAGCATTTGTTTTCCAAAACATTTAGTGCGTATCATAATGGCAGTATTCTAACCAAGGAGAATGTTCCCCTGAGATTTCAAAACCGAATTTCAACTTAATAGAATGTCAGAAAAAGGGACCTGAAAAAATAGATGTCAGTGAGTTCCTTTACCTGTTGATCATTCAATCCAATTATTTAAGATGGCCTGCGTTTAGATTTTTTGAATTTAGGCTTTTGTTTATTCTGTACGCATCCCTCTCAAAATCTGCCAGAATCTCTGTGTCGGCTGCGCTGGGGTCATGATTTATCTTCTCTTCATACATAGAGATCCTATCGGACGGATTCTGGATATTGTCTCCGCCTTTTTCTTTTATTTTTTAAAGCTATCTTCTTAGCTGTGACAAGAGAGGTTGGACCCCATTCAGGAAGCAACTCGAATTTTCTTCAGTAAAATTGGAAACAAGTTATCAGATTTTGATTATGAGAATGGTCGCATATCCTCCCAATCCCTCTTAACCCTAATTTATTCCCACCAAGATTGCATGTCTCGCTTAGGCTTTCAAACTTCAACTAATGTCTCGCCCCTCTCCGCCCCTGGTCTCCGGTACACTGTATATCTGAATGCACTAGGATTCGTTGAAGCCAGTTTTAGTTAGTTTGTTTGTTTCTTCCTTCTTCTGTGTTTTATGGTATTATGGTATGGTAACAAGAATATATGTAAAATTAGCATAGTTATATTAATAAATATTGTTATTTGAATGTATAAATGTTGTTAATGATAATGATAATGATTAAAGTTCATTAAGACTAATGTGGTTTATGGTATCTCAATAAAATAACTTGTTCCTCTAATCAAAAAGAAGAGAAAGAAGGGCTCCAATATCACTATAGTTTTGTTGGCTTAATAAGTCAAGAATATTGGAAGTGTGGCACATGTTAGTGAATTGAGAACGAATACGAATAAGAGTCTCTGATTCTAAAAGGAAGTGTTTTTCATCTTTCACTTTCTTAGTATCACAAATATGAGAGATTCTATCATCGGAAGGAGTCTTGGGAGTAGACCAGCACCCGGTTTCACTTTTAAGCTCATGAGAAATAGTCTTGTTTCACTTTTAAGCTCATGAGAAATAGTTCTTATCGTGGCAACTTTCATTTTTGTCTTAGTGCTCGTAAACACATAGAGATAATTTTGGTTATCAAGGGTGGAGTTGATCACCTCCTTATAGTATCTTAACTTCCTTCTTATTATCCCACAACGTGTGCTCAAAATTGGAGGTAATAATATCTTTGACACTATCTTTGTTGCACATGATGATCTCCTCCTTAATCCCCCAATGATTGAGCCAAGACTCGAAGTCCTTATGCCACCTACACTTGAGGCGAAGGTGGAGGTTTTGACTAAAGTTAGAAGCAATTTTTGGGAGCCTCCTCAATTCCATGTTGTAAACTTCTTCTTATACCTCAGATATCTAAACATAGTCATACTTGCAATGGGGGACATGCCCATGTCGATGAAAAGGATAGGGATAGGGAGTATTTCCTTTGATCTTTAGGTTGTAGGTTATGAATTGTTTTTGAATCATCTTAATCTTTCTCCATGATTGTGTAGATATACTACAACCCCAAACTTCACATCTGTATAATACAACATCGGTGACGAGAGTCTCAAAGAGGAACCTTTTTTTACTCCAAATGAAAAGATTGATTGACTTACAATTGTTTTCAAACTCATAATAAGATTTCCAACATGCAATAATCATTTTCTTGATGGTATTATTCCAATTGAGATGATGAGGAAAGTCAATACCCAAATATATGTAAGAAGAAACCTCCTCTAAACAATGGTTATCATAGACAAAACTACTATGGGTGGTCTTTTTTTATTTAATGATCATGACTTTAGTCTTGTCGGTACTAATGGTCATACCCATCCTTGAGTAGTAGACATGAAGAGTCTTAAAGTGCTTGTTTAGGTCATCAATGCTTTTTGCAAGAAGAATGATATCATCAACATAAAGGAGAAGAGTAGTGATTATACCACCAAGCTCTATGCCCTTGCAACCTACAGTTTCCAGACATTTCTCAAGATTATCAATGTAAATGAAAAAAAGGGTACGGGATAGGGGACACCCTTGCTTAACCCCGATATTGCATTTAATATCTTTAGACCATCCTTCGTTGGTCTTAAGATTGGCAATGAAAGTCTCGTAGAGGCACATCACAACAATCATCAACTCATGAGGAACCATGATCTCTTCAAGTCTCTCTAAGAGCTTATCTCGAGGAACAATGTCGAAAGCTTTTCTAAAGTCCACAAAACAATAGAAGAGATCAAATTTACTATTGAGACATTCCTCTGCAATGATTCTTAGAGTGACATGATGGTCGATAGTCGAGTGATGTCTTGTGAAACTAGCTTTCCCTTTAGCTCTTTTACCATGCTTTTCAAGCCAAAGGCTAAGCTTCTTTTCCAAAATGAGTCCATATAACTTCGCTAGGATGTGTCTAATCATAATGGTCTTGTAGTTAGAGGGAACACTTTTGTCCCCATTTTTAAAGATAAGCACAATAAGGCTTTGCATCCAAATATCAGGGAAGCCATGTTGTGCATCCAAATTAAGGAGCTTGTGGAGATGAGGAATGAGAATAGATCTTCCCATTTTAAAGATCTTAGCTTGGTATCCTTCAATATCTTTAGCTTTTCCATTAGTGAGCTTATTAATCCTAGACTCAATATCTTCCATGGAAAAAGTATCATCCTTAATTGGAGTGTTTAAGATGGTTCCCATGGTGGCCGGAGAGTCATGCAACTTCTTAAGATAGTTGTCCCAATTTTATAGAAGGATATAATGATTATCTTTACTTTTACGAACAAGCACATTCCGTCAAAAATTTATGAGCACACCTTTAGAAAGGTGGAGAAGATGCTCTTGTCTCTTATTAATATATGACCCCTTCTTCCTCTTGATGAGAACTTTGTATATACCTATATTATGAACCTTAATGATTTCATTAGGAGCATCGTTGATCACTTTCCTGGAAATTTTACAGACTTTTTTATACCAAGGATTGGAAGCTCTATTTTTCATCTTATACGAAGTCTCATTGGAGAACTTGCTAATTATAGTAGAAAGGGTAGTAATAAAATGACAATAAATTTGATCAATGTTGTTATTATGTGTGAGGGGACCTAAATCCCTTTCTAAATCCCTTAAGAAAAAGTTAATATTACTTCTATCGAAGCAAATGTGTCTTTTTCTTTCACTCGCCTCCTGCATGTGGGTGATGTGCACAACAAGGTTGAGGGATAAAGAAAAAGGTTTGCGGTCAGAGTCAAAATCGTACCCATTAAGTAGCTTAAATTTTGTAATAGGATTGAGGACATGGGTGTCAGAAATCGCATAATCCATGGCACTGTTGCCTAGCCCGTAGAAAAAGGGCATCTCACTGAAGAGAGGCCACTTGTTAATAGCATTACAAATGATTAGGTTATGGGAACTACAAATTTTGAGGAGCTTGGTACCGAATAAGTTATCGATTATGTCTTGAAAGTTTCTTTTGAATCTATTAGCTAAGTTACTATCCTCATCAAGCCACAAGGGGTCTGGGTTAGAGTTGTTACTTAACATAATAGCTTGGTTAGTAGCATTTCTAGCATTAAGTCCCCAAGAAAAAGGATATTACCTTCATTCCTTAGGTTGTAGATGTCTTTTTCTAGGGTATTCAAAGGAAAATTTTATCCAAGTTGTTTTTTTATATGATGTAGAGTTAATAGGGGTGAAATAGCAAATTGCAATAGAGATCCTATTGGTGGTAAAATAAGAGATCTCGATCCAAATATATTGATTGAAGGGGTCAATTTTGTGGAGTCGGATGTGAGAGGAAATAGTGTTCATTATATAATAGTTTATACCACCAAAACCCCTCTGGGAGGATTTCTTATTCCAAGATGACCAAAGAGTGAATCCATCAAGATGAGGGACCCTCGATTCTTCATGTTCCCAAGTTTCAACTAAAATATTAAGATCAATATCACTCGTGTTCCAACTTAACATAGGACCTTTACACCATGGAAATCCATGGCAGTTTGAGAAGAGGATACAGAGGTGATGCAAGTCCCTATTTATCACTTGTGTTTGGGACTCTATCTTTAATAATGACTTTCCTATTCCTAATGATTGCCCATTTCCCTTATTTTCCTTCCTCATTGACCCTTCAGACTTCTTTCCTATGCTTAGCTTGGTCTTCTCGAATGAGATCCTTGTTTATAAACATTCTTATTCTTTTTAGGCTTGGTTATTTCCTGAGTATGTCCAATTTATGGTCATTACATCTAACCTTGACACAAATTAGTCTGTGTTTATGCTCAATATCTTTCCTACCCTTATTGCTTTTGTCATATAAGTTGCTTGAATTTGAGATTTTGTTTTTAATTGTTCTTTAACTATTTCTAATGTGTCTTCATTGTTTTGTTCTTTGATACCAATAATTATAAGGTGTAAGGCTCTTTTTTTGGGCTCATGGTCGAGTACAATTAGTTTATTAATTTTCTCTTTAATGGGTTTAATATCTAATTTATTCTCTATGTTATTTAGGGCCGAGTTATTATGTAGTTGTTCTTTTAGATTTTAATCTCACTTTTAACAGTGTCATTTTCTTTATCCATTGCTTGTTCGCTATGTTCTATTTGTTGAATTCTACCTTACATGCCTTAGAGCTCAGTGGAGTGTGATTATTTTATTTTTTAATGATTTGTGGTTGTTGTGAAGCATTGTGGTTAATTCTAGTTTAAAATGGTTTTCTCTTTCTTCTCTTGGTCTCTCTAAAGATTTAATGTACTCATAAAGACTCTCTAGGGTAATTTTACTTGGTCTCCCTTTGCTAAAAAAAAAACTTTATAGCTATGAGGGTAAGTACTCCTAGTGTAAATAAGCAATGTTGCAAACCAATGTGAAGCTGCAATGTACAGTTATCATACCAAAATTACCACACCGCAAATAAAATCACCGCAGATGTCTTCAAATTATACTTTTCCACTAAAGAGAGATATCACCATGGGTTTTTCTGCAATGTAGGTTTTTTTTTCATAAAAATTTAGTGAGATATCACCATGGGTTTTTCTGCGATGTAGGTTTTTTTTTCATAAGAAAAATCAAATTTTGTATTGATGTATATGCATTTACATATCTTCGGTTTATAAAGAAAACAGTGAGCTCTAACGAATAGAACTCGCCGATTTCTCTAGGGTTTGAAGGCAGCGAGCGAGAGAAGGGCTCGTGCGAGGTCATAATTTTTTTACTTATGTGGACCTTGATGCCACGAAATTTTAATTCAGAATGGAGCTCACCTCTTTTTGTTCAAATTAAAAGCATTGCCTCATATTTCTAACCCAACTATCACAATTTTCTCTGAGCTCTAACGAATAGAAACAAGGCTTCGACCCACGAACAAACCAACATCAAAACTCAACGTGTAACCTAACTAATTTTGAAAATGAGGCCACACAGAAAACTTACCCTCACATGAAAAGAGCAATTTTTTACTTCAGAACGGACTTCACCCCATCTATCACTTGTGAACACATTGCTTCACGGTTAATATAATTTGATGCAAGCCAACCAAAGAAGCCCCATAACAATGCATGATATTAGTCTTTGATCGCCAAGCGAATTTTTTGAGCCACGTGTGACAATGTGCTCAGAAATATGAGCCAACGCTTTGAATTTGAACAAAAAGAGGTGAGCTTCATTGTGAAGTAAAAATTTGTGGCATCGAGGTCTCCATAGGTCATTTTATTTGAATGTATAATGACACAGTCACATTTAACCAAACAATTTTAATAGTTCATGAATATATTTTTCTTTAAAATTAATACAAAAAATATTTTAGTATTATCACTTAAATATTTAATATTATTTACGAAAATACCATATAACGAACTCATATATTTATATACTAGTCATATAGAACAACTTAAATTGATTTAACTTATACATAAAGTTTGAACAAACTCATTCATGCCAATATATTTAATTAACTAACACAACTACATTAATATATGTGATTGATATATGTCATAAGCGTCAATTTACTATATGATATATTACAAATATAATATGTCTGAATTGAGACTTTTGTGATCCATAATGTGTATAAATAATATAAAATAATAAATTAAATTATAAATATAATAAAAATAATTACTTAATAATAATATTATTAATAATTCATTAATTATATATATCTTAATATTGTAATAAAATCAACAATGGTTATATTGGTCAACCATGTTTTTTTTAGCGTTTATAATATTATCTAAGGGTTTATATAATTTTGTTTACAATATTATCCAATGATTTATTTTATTAATTATTATTTATAAATTTATTAATTTATTTTAATTATTATTAATTATATATTAAATAATTAATGAATTACTAATAACATTATTATTTTATTATTATTTAGTAATTAATTTCATTGTTATTTATTAATAGTTTTTATTATTAAAGAATTTAGACTTCTGTGATCCATAATATTGTTAGAGAAATTTCGGCGAAATCACATACAAAATCATTTGTCGACGCGTTTCGAACCAACCAGTGTGGTTCATCGTCAGGACCATGGTTTACCATGATTGATTTTCAAAGCGAGAGAATCTTTGTCATAATGTGACATTGGACCATTATTGAGCATGTTTCATTCTCATATTGAGACAATATTTGTCACAATGTGACGTTGGACTATGGTTTACCCTGTCTGAATTTATAAAACATGGTAGACAACTGTTGGCCATGGTTGACCATGATTGACCATGGTTGACCATAGTTGACTATGATCGATAATAAACCTAAAGGAATAATATTAAACTATGGGAAGATCAACCCTTAAATCAATAAACCCTAAAATAAATATTGTAAAAACTAAAATAAGCATGGTTGACCATGATTGACATGGTTAGCTATGATTGACCATGGTTGACCATGATTGATATTATAAACCCAAGGAATTGTTAATATAAAGCAAAAGGAATAATAAAGCCAAGGGATTACTACTAAAACCCCAAGAGATAATTACTACAACCATGGTCAACCATAATTGACCATGATTGATTTTCAATTGAAACAATATTTATCACAATGCAATATTGAACAAATTCTAGTGTTCAACCAAATATCATATTATTCTAGTTTATTTCAAAATTTAATTTAATTTTACATATCTCAAATTTAAATATCAAAATATTTCTTAATTCAATTAGAATTAAATAATGTAGTTATAATTTTGTTTATTTTTTTCAATTATTAAATTGATCTAATCATTCAAATAAATATCATATTATTCTAATCTATTCCAAAATTTAATTTAATTTTAAATATGTCAAATTTAAATATGAAAATATTCATTAATTAAATTAAACTTAATATATATGTTCAAATATCAAATGATATAATCGTTAAGATAAAATAGTTATTAATTTTATGAAAGATTTTAGGTTCAAACCATGGTTATTAATTTCCAATCTTCGAAAAAGGCCCATAACTATTCTTCCGTAAAGTTATACCATGCATATAAGATTAAATTATTAAAGATGTGGTTACCTTTTCAAGCACCTTAATTTTGTTTTCGTGTGTGGACACAAAGACTCCTCTCATTTCATTGAACAAAGTTGTTCTTAAGCGTGGAAAATATAATATTGTCGTTAAGACCCCTCTGATTTCATTGAACAAAGTTGTTGTGAAGTGTGGAAAAAGAAGTTGTTAAGTGTAGACACAAAGACTCCTCTCATTTCATTTAACAAAGTTGTTGTTAAGTGTGGAATTTTTTTTTTTTTGGGAATGGATTTGAACCGAACTGAGTTGTTATCTCTCCCGTGGAGAAAGCATTTGCTTACAGTGTACAAGTATAGACGATTAATTTAGATAATAATGACTTCTTAATAACATTGTGGTTCCAAGTGATTGTGTTGTGTGATAGGAGCAAAATAGTATAGACGATTAATTTAGATAATAATGACTTCTTAATAACATTGTGGTTCCAAGTGATTGTGTTGTGTGATAGGACCAAAATAAAATTGTTACAGGTGGTAGAGTCATAAATATTTTTGTGTAAGTTATTATTAGGTGGTAGAGTCATAAACATTTTGTGTAAGTTATTTTTTTAATATAATGGTTTAAATTATTTCAAATTAAGTTAGAATTTGTAAATGTAATTTTATGGTTAAATTTTTTTAGGCTTAGAAAAAGATTTAATGTTTCACTTTAATAATTGTTAGAATACAAAAAAAGAAACGAGGAAGTTATACAAGTTTATGCAAAGTGTCAATATTCTATCACTTTTTTAACAGATAGAAAAAAATGGCTAAAAAACTTTAACAGTATAAGAAAAGAAATTCACATATTAGCCTTTACTGTGGAAAGGGAGAATGAGAAACACTCATATCTGCATTTATTCTCAAAAAAGTAAAACCTAAATAATAGAAAAGATTATGGTAAAGATCTAGATTCTTAAAAACAATTGACAAGTCTGTGCAAACGGTAATGACAATTTCAAAAAGAGCTTGATCCTTAACAAAAATTGATAAGTCTTTGCAATTGATGATAAATTTAGTATTTAGTATTAATCTACGACAGAGACAACTTTAGAAAGAGCTATATTCTTTAAATGAACGAGATAATTCTGTGCAATTGGTGACAAAATTTATTATTAATCTCTAATGGAGACAGCTCCAGAAAATCTAAAAGCGGTAGAATGACAGTCAGTGGGCTACTCTCTCAACCTTTAAGGTAGAAATACTACCATATCAATCTCCTATATGCAATCTCATCAATATTATTTTAAAGAGGGAAGAAATACTTAATTCTACAATGCCACATGATCAGTGACACTTAAAAAGAGAGACTAAATGCTTAATTCTACAATGCCACAGGATCAATGTTATTTTTAAATTGGGACCAAACTCTTAATTCTATAATGCCACATCAATCTCTCTAATCACAAACATCTTGAGCAATAGGACAGGGTTCATAAGTTTCAGAATGAAAAGTCTCGTAGTCAAGGTACAAAAATCCACTTGTTACAGGGAAGCTTGAACAATTCAATTCAACCAACTTCAAGAAACTCAAATCAAAATTCAACTATTTAGGATGACATATTTTTATTAATGTATTTAAAAGCTTCATACACTTAAATTTTCAATTGGGAAAAAAACATCAAGGGGTGAAATTTTACCATGATTTCCTTGGAAATATTTGTGAGCATGAAGTATGCCTATCCACTTATTTACTTTTATCTCATCTCCTTCTTCCATGGTCCCCAACAAATTTATTTGCAAGAAATCCCTTCATTAGTGACAAAAATTGAAGAGAACAAAATGTGGAGGAGAGGACTTACTCTTATACTATTACAAATCACTTAAATAAGATTACATTGGAAACATCACTAATAAACGACTGGAGTCAAACTCGATGAAACTAGACTTAACACAAACTGAATTGGGACACTTGGAGGGACGGTTTTGACACCTAATAGGTGGTTGGAATTAGATTATCCAACACTCCCCCTTAATTACAATCACATAAAAAATTCAATTAAGATCCCAACTGGTCTATGTCTCGTCTAAGTTTACAATTTAAAAATTGACTTCATCTTTTCTTCTTCTCTTTTTCGAGGTTCTATAGTCTCTAAATTGTTTCAACTTTTTCTCTTTGTTGTATCCTTCAAACTTTAGTTTCTTCATTTGTTGGTGCAGGTTGTTGAAATGTGGCAACAAGAATATTCCAATTTAATTTGTCCTTAAATTAAATTGTGAATTAAAATCGAATTTAGTCTTACCAGCTACTTGGAAATAATTAATTAAGTTATTTTGACTTAATTAGTTGGAGAAATTCAAGTTAGAAGTCTTTCTGAAGTCATGCAAGAGTTATCCCTTAAATTAATGAGATAAGCTTTAAATTAAGTAGATAAGATTGAGTTATATTTGAGTTGTAATTAGTTAACTTAGTTTACTGAGTTAAGTCAAGTTAGATTAGTTCCAAACTGTTTGAGGAACTAATAGAGAGATAATAGTCAGATGATGCATGCATGCAATCAACTAGTGTACTCTAGTTAACTGAAGATTCCCTCATCAGAACTCATGGATGTCTATGCTGAGAAAGACCCAGTTAAGTTAAATGTTGAGGACAATGTACTATTAGTTGCATGTATTTTCCTATAAAGAAAACTCATGCATGCATAAGGAATAATTCCTTGAGGATTGTGCAGTTCTAGTAGTATGTGAGAGCAGTGCTTCACTTGGTGAGGTGAGAATCATCTGCTAGGAACAATGCAAGGAAATAGGGGCTTGGAGGGTAGAGAGGAAGGCTTGTGAGGAGCCAGGTTTGCCTGTGAGCATCTATGAGGATTGAACTGAGAACTGGATAGCTATGAGAGCAAAGGCTTGTATAATTCCTATGTATTTCCACCTTGTATGATAATACAGATAGTGGGGTTTTTAGCTGAAGCTTTCCCCAAAGTATTTTAATGTGTATTGTGCATTGATTCTTCTTCTTCTGGTTATATTCTTCAGCTCGATCTTTAAGCTTCCACAAATTGATAGTAGAAGTAGGTTATAGTATTCTGCTTTGATTTATATTGCATTATCGGGTTAACCTACATCAAATTTTCTACATAGTGTCTCAGAGCAAGATCTGTAGATAAAATTCTACATGGTATGAGAAGTGTGAACACTATACAGAGAAGAGAATTCGAAGTTTCAAGTTCGGGGTTGTAGGTGCAAACCGGATTCGTATCATACTTCAATTGAGATGGGACATTATGCGACTAAATGCCCATCAAAGAAGCCCAAGAAGGGATCCTCAGAAGGATTGGAAGGTGAGGCATTAACTTCTCAGTTTGAAATGGACTTTACCCTCATCGCATGCATGGTGTCATCGATGATGGGTTGTGTCTAGTATATTGACAGTGGAGCCTCATTCCACATGACCATTGATAAAAGTTTATTCAGTACCTTGGAGGAGAAAGACCTCAAGATGCGGATAGAGATGGGTGACGATAGAAGGAATAGTGTTTCAAGAGTGGGTGCGGTTGCTTTTCAGAGGGACCATGGAGCTCCTCTCACCTTAACAAATGTGATGTATGTGCCTGGACTGAAGAAGAAATTGGTATCGGTCATGATGTTGGAGGAAAAAGGCTATGATGTTGTCTTCAATAAAGGAAAGGTGTTCCTAAGACACATAGCCACGGGTCAGACCAAGAGGATAGGGCTTCGGGTGAATAATCTCTATAAAATAGAGGTAGATGATTGTGCAGCATTGAGTATGAAAGCAGAATTGGTGCAAATCCAAGACATTGGCAAGTTGTGGCACAGGCGGTTGGGCCATTTGCATCATGGGGCTTTGAGGATAATGCAGTAGATATCTATAAGACTTCCAAAAGGTAAACTTGAGAAAGTTGACACATCCACAAGTTGTACCATGGGAAAGTACACCAAGTCTTCCTTTCATGATCGAGACAATCTAGCAAAGGCTATCTTAGAGTGAGTTCATATGGATGTGTATGGACCATTCTCGATGACATCCAAAACGAAGCAAAGGTATTATTTGATTTTCATTGATGACTATTCTCGTAAATGCTGGATTTATTTCATGCAGAAGAAGGACCAAACTTTCACAAAGTTTTGTGAATTCAAAGATTTGGTCGAGAAAGAGCCAGGGAAGAAGATCAAGGCCTTGAGAAGTGACAATAGTGGAGAATATGTCTCTCAAGAGTTTAATGACTTCTCTACAGTAGAAGGAATTAAACAAGAATTGACGGCACCTCATAACCCATAGCAGAATGGGGTGGCCGGAGGAAGAACATAACTATTGTAGGGGCAGCATGGGCAATGCTGCATTACCAAGGTCTACCACTTCATTTGTGGGTTGAGGCATGCAATACAATGGTCTGTTTGCAGAATAGAAGCTTGCATCGCATACTTGGGATGAAGACACTAGAGGAAGCTTTCTCCGATAAGAGACGAGATGTGGGTCACTTCGGGATCTTTGGCTCATCAGTATATTGCTGTGGGACAAAGGATGCACAGAAGAATCTTGAGCTGACAACAAAGTTGGGGATACTTGTGGGGTACACTGATACACCTCACAACTATCGGGTTTACTTACCTACCAGTCGGAGGACAATGGTTCGTAGAGATCTCAAGTTTGATGAGCAGAAGGCCATGCGAGTTTCCCTTGAGAGGGAGCTCCAACTATAGGTTTTGGAGGAACTATTGGTTCCTAAGGAGGAGGAGCCTTAGACTGATGTGGAGAAGCCGCATTCAGAGGTTCTAGGAGTGGAGACATCCACTCAAGCAAAGCCTTCCAGAGATGGATGAAAGCGCACAAGAGAAGCTAACAGATTGTTGAAGGATGCGAGAGATAATGTGGGAGCACCATCTTCTCAGCGCAGACTGAGGAGGTCACCTGAGAGGTACACTGGATACATGGCCCTTGTTGGGGAATGTGTTGAGACCAAGCCATCTTCTTTTGAGGAAGCAGTGCAACAACCGATTTGGGTCGATGCTATGGTGGAGGAATATGACTCCATACTTCATAACAGTGTTAAGGACATGGTTCCGAGACCGGAGAACAAGTCACTTGTTAGTTCTCGTTGGCTTTACAAGGTAAAGAAAGCTGTTGATGGTAGTGTGGAGAAGCATAAAGCAAGATTTGTTGCCCATGGCTTTTCATAGGTAAAGGGGATTAACTATGATCAGACTTTTCCACCTATCGCAACGTACTCATCTATCAAATTTATGTTGGCACTATCAGCACAGATGGGTTGGAAGATCCATCAGATGGATGTGAAGACTGAATTCCTCAATGGCGAAATTGAGGAAGAGGTGTACATAGAGCAGCCGGAAGGTTTTGAGACCTTCAGTTGTGAGTCGCATGTGTGCCGACTCAAGATAGCATTGTATGGGCTGAAGCAAGCACCTCATGCTTGGTACACCACAATAGACAACTACTTCAATGGGTTGGGCTTCACAATTAGTGAAGCATATGCAAACCTGTATAGCATCATGGTGGAAGGTAAGCTATTGATCATCGTTCTTTATGTTGATGATCTCATATTGACTGGTGATGATCAGTTGATTGTGTCTTCCAAGGAGGACCTTGCAAGAGAAACCAAGATGAAAGACATGGGTCTCATGCATTACTTGCTTGGCATGGAAGTGTGGCAAAAGGATGGGGAGTTGTTTGTATCTCAGGGAAAGTATGCCAACGAGATACTCAGGAGATTCCACATGGGGAAGTGCAAGTCCATGCAGACTCCTTTAGTTGGTAACTGGAGGAAGGAGGATGCTACTTCAAGGGAAGTAGTAGAGGCTACTGTGTACATGCAGCTTGTGGGTTCACTGATGCACTTAGTGAACACACAACCATATTTGTGCTATGCACTAAACCAGTTGATTCAAATGATCTTCCAGCCTACTAAGATGTTTTGGAAGGTGGAAAAGCATGTATTGAGATACCTCAGAGGCACATATTAGTATGGGTTACGGTATAGACAGATAGAGGGAGTGAAGCTATAGGGCTTCAGTGATGCAGACTAGGCAGGGAGTCCATCAAATCGGAAGAGCACATCAGGAGGGATTTTCAACCTTGGGTTAGCAACAGTTTCTTGGTACAATAGGAAACAGAGGTCGGTTGCACTCAGCTCGGCAAAGGCTGAATACATCGCTACAATTTAGGTAGCATGTGAGGCCATCTAGATGCAGAAAATCCTAGTTGGTTTTTTTTATCAGAGGATGGATCCAACTATGATCTATTGTGATAATCAGAGTTGTATCAAACTTTGTGAGAATCCAGTATTTCATGATAGGTCCAAGCACATCGACATCCGGTATCATCATCTCAGAGACTGTGTAGCGAGGAGGATCATGTTGTTGCATTATATTTCGATATAGGAGAAATATGCTAACATTTTGACAAAGGCATTGTGAAAGTGTAAATTCGAGTTCCATAGATACAGGGTATGGGTGGTAGAAAATCCCTTTCTTGTTGATAGGGAGTGTTGAAATGTGGCAACAAGAATATTCCAATTCAATTTTTCCTTCAATTAAATGTGAATTAAAATCGAATTTAATCTTACCAGCTACTTGCAAATAATTAATTAAGTTATTTGACTTAATTATTTAGAGAAATTCAAGTTAGAAGTCTTTCTGGAGTCATGCAAGAGTTATCCCTTAAATTAAGGAGATAAGATTGATTTATATTTGAGTTGTAATTAGTTCACTCAGTTTACTAAGTTAAGTTCAGTTAAATTAGTTCCAAACTGTTTGAGGAACTAATAGAGAGATAATAGTCAGTTGATGCATGCATGCACTCAACTAGTGTACGTCAATTAACAGAAGATTCTCTTATCAGAAACTCATGCATTTCTATTCTGAGAAAGACCCAGTTAAGTTAAATGTCAAGGACAATGTACTATTAGTTGCATGTATTTTCTTATAAAGAAAACTCATGCATGCAGAAGGAATCGTTCCTTGAGGATTGCGCAGTTCTGATAGTGTGTGAGAGTAGTGTTCCACTTGGTGAGGTGAAAATCATCGATTAGGAAAAGTGCAAGGAAATAGGAGATTAGAGGGCAGAGAGGAAGGCTTGTGAGAAGCCAAATTTGCCTGTGAGAATCTGTGAGGATTGTACCGAGAGCTGGCTAGCTGTGATAGCTAAGGCTTTGTATAATTCCTATGTATTTCCACCTTGTTTGATAATACAAATAGTGGGGTTTTTAGCTGAGGCTTTCCACAAAGTATTTTCATGTGTATTGTGCATTGATTCTTCTTCTTCTGTTTATATTGTTAAGATCAATCTTTAAGTTTCTGCAAATTGATAGTAGAAGTAGGCTATAGTATTCTTCTTTGATTTATATTGCATTATCGTGTTAACCTACATCATATTATCTACATAGCGTCTCAGAGCGTGATCTGTAGAGAAAATTCTACAAAGATCTTCCATTTTTCCAGGCTATCTAAGCATATCCTAAAATTCTTTAAAAAATGACTTGTATGTGGGTTGCTGCCACACATTATCTTCTGTTGTGCTCTTTCATCATCAATCTCCTGCAACATAAGACCATAATAAAATTTCATTTCTTTAGGACTCCAATACCTGAAAATTTCGTTAATTTGTTCACCATCTAAGCTTTCTTCAAGGATCATTTCTGCAGCGTCTTTGCAGACTTCATATAGACATGGTGTTGCAACCCATGCTTCAAGAAAATTTAACTCTTATTCATAGTCATTTTGTATACCTGCACATTTGAAATCAATGGTAAGTTTAAAAACATCTATAGAACCACATTGGCTCTGTTCTTTCTAGAGTGAAATGAGAGGTTTTTCTTGTTGTACTTCTTTCTCAGTTGTTGCTTCTACATCTGTCTCTAGTTTCTCTTTCTGGGCTTTCTTCTTTGTTTATGTCTCTATCTCTGTCTCTGTCTCTTTCACTTCTATACTAATCTGTGTTGCAATAAACAGATTGTCTTCAACTGTCTCACCAAATAACATCATGTCAATATGATGTTTTTGTTGCATCACGTGCAAGGGTATCCCAAACCTCCTTTCAAGGGTATCCCAAGCCTCCTTTCAAGGGTACCAAAACACCTTTCAAGTGTATCCCAAGCCTCCTTCGCTATCTTGGCTTCTAAAATCAGGGGTAGAACGCTGTCATTGACAGATTCTTTTATGCATTTCAATGCAAGGGCATTATTTTGCCTCTTTACTTCGAGATCTAGAAATATCTCAAACATCTCTAGCTGTCATTTTGACTTTCTCACCCTCTTTGCTTTTCCCATTTGTTGAGTGTTGGCTCACCACGACTCAACAAAAAAAACAAACTGTAGACATCACATTTAACTGTAATAAAGACGTCATTGCTTCCAAAAACAAAAGAGTACAAATGTTCCTAAAAACAACACTTTCACAAAAAACTTAAAAAAAAAAACAGCCCCTTGAGTGGAGAACAATGCACTTTTTTTAAATATTTTTTCCTTAAAAAAAAAAACTCTTTAAAAGAAAAATGAAGCTCTCTTTTTTTTTAATTCACCTTCTTCCTTAAGAGAACACCTCTCATATAACCTTTATGATATAAGCCCTCTTATATAAGCTTTAACACGAATTTAATAAGCCATTTTGAAATTACTTGAGCCTTTTTTTAAAAAACAATACGAACGCAATTCAAAACATTAGATGAGCATTTTTTAAGGCATGCACGTTTGTTTATGATATACCACATGATACCATACTACGTCATGTACCTTGACTTTTCGAGCGAATCGCACTCTCCACACGCTTCGTGCCTGTGTCGTCTCGTGCCTTTTTATTTTTTTGGCGGCTCGTTTTGCTGTAGATCTATGACGCACCAGCGGATACCATTGACATTTTCGGTGAGCTATAACGCAGTTACAGGTGCCACTATCTCACGTGATAAAGCCATTATCGAGACTGAAAGCAGGCGTTAGTGCAGTAACGCACAGTTCATCACAACTATCTCGCGCCAAATGAAAATCGATGTAAGGAAACCTCGATTAACGCATTTTCTCTTATGATTGCTCAATGCTAGTGGATTTATTAATGCACTTGTTTTAACACATGGAAAACGTTAATCTCTTAAAAAAAATCTTCAACCTGTTTCGCCTTCGCCTTGGTGTAGCTAGCTGCTTAGTTTTCTTGCTTCTTCTTCGCAGGCTTATTCAAACTTCTGCTTCTCCCAAAGAGAGGCTTACACTTTCTCTTAGCTCACCTTGCTGCTCTCTCAAGGAGTCTTATGCAAACTCATTTCTTTCTGTTGACTTTGAAGGGTAGCATTAGTGCTCTGATACCATAAAAAAAAATTGAAGAGAACAAAATGTGGAGGAGAGGACATACTTTTCTCATTATTACAAATCACTTAAATAAGATTTTTGGAAACATCACTAATAAATAATTGCACTAAGGCTCCATTAAGCTAGACTTAACTGAAACAGAACTGGGACACTTGTTGAAACCTTTTTGACACCTAATAAGTGTTTGGAAGTAGATTCTCCAACAATTGGAAAAAGTGATACTTTGTCCCCAACAAATTTGGGAAAAATAAACAGATATTCAAACCATAAAACTAAAATTCTAAGGATCGAATTCAGTGTCATTCCAATCTATGGTAAACTCATACTCCAATGCCAATTCCTCAGCCTAACGATACATAATGCAGAACTATGTTTCTCCATTAATTAGCCAAATTTCCAATGGAATTTATCTTAATTTGAATCTTGTTTGATTAAGCCTATCAGATTTAGGCACTAGTATTTAATTCACACAACATTGTGCACATAAAATTACATCTTACTTTTGGCGTTCATCTTCTTCATGATGACATTGTTGGTGGTCATAGATTTGAATGGAATGGCGGAGAAGGGCTTGCACTTGATCACCTCACATGCAATATGTCGATCAATTTATAGTACAAGAAAGATAACATGGTTTATACGTAGGTCGTAATCATGATCAAGGCTGCTACTCCGCCTCAATGATCAGCATTTGGGATTCACGTAGAGCCCCAGAATCAAGCTAACCATATGTAGGTTACCTTCCATGGAATTTTAACTCAGCCCCTATGAAAATATTCAGATCGACGAATGTAAAAAGCCTCTTACAATCCAACGCACCAGATTGTAGACAATATATAAATTTCTGAAGCAGGTGGCAGAACGCTTTGCTTTTCACCGCCGCAAAAATAATTTTTGTATCGCTTCACTTTCCCAAAAATTCCGCAAAATAAAACTCTGGATTGCTTCACTCTCCAAAAATTTCTGCAAAATTAAAATTTGTATCGCTTAGTTGTACCTCATGCCACACTTCCGCAAAATTAAAATTTGTATCGCTTGGTTTTACCTCACACCACAGCTATGGATGTGAGACTCAGATGAAGGATATTCTGGTTATATTCCCCAGGTTAAATCCAATTTGTACATTTAAGTTCAAAAAAAATAAAAAAATAGAGTCAACGGCGCCCCATCCACCATGGATCGAAATAGGAATGCCTATGGAAAAATATACATGGTGACGCATCTTAAATATTAGCACTGCTATAGCGAGATAAAAACTTGAATCGCGAGATAAATACATCAGATCGACTGACAAGCCATTACGTACAATATCAATTTCGATGGGCAGAGGAATATCGAGGAATACAAATGTTCCGTGGATGATTCAAAGCCCAAAGACTCACTCAAAGAAGAATCCAACACATTGTGTAATCAACGATTTTTAAATTAAATAGGTTTATTTTATTTATACATAAAAATTGGCTCATACACCTTACATATTATCTTTTGAATAATGTATTACACTAAAAATATTCTCTGGTTGAAATCAAATTTTGTTCATTCATTTATTTAAAAATCAAAATTCAACAAACCTAGTTCCAATATATATCACTAAGTAAAATAATATAACAAAATATTTTATGAAAAAACTACTTCTATTTATATACAAATTGGTATTAGAGCCAGTAAGGCCTAGTTCATTACTGTTCGTACTCATTCTATAAGTTTATAAATGGATAATTCTCAAAGATCAATATCTTTCAGAGAGCTTGAAGTTGAAGAACAAGCTGAAGAAAACCCATTAAGAGACATGTTTGCATCATCATTTAAAAGGGTTATAAATTCTACGGAAGTTGAATATTTTGAAATTCAACCTACACCTAAGTGGTGTTTTCCTAGTATCTCCTAGTCAAAAGTATAGGCTCACCTATCTATGTTCCATCTTAAAGTTGTAACTAGAATATCTATCAAAGTAAGTATTAATCAAATACAAGAGAACTTAGATTCTATACAAACAATTTCTCTTCTTGATACTAAGAAACTTTAGGCTAAAGCTAAAAGAGTGGGAACCAAATATTTTCATCTCGGGTGCATAAGGATAGGGATCAATCCCTTAGTTCATAGAGGATTGAATGCTTTTTTTCTTGCCATAGTGAGAGATTGACACATAACAAGTATTCTGGCTCATTGATAGGAGGGGTGGTTGCTCCATTATCAAATGGACCCGTATACTTTGATTGCTATCAAAAATTTTCTGTATACACATTTGATGAGCACATCAAAGATATCCTACAACTACAAGTTCAAACAACAAGGTTTGATATGAAGAAAAAGAGAAATAATATTTCCATTCAAACTCGTGGTTGTTTCAAACATACAAATACCCTCTATCCTGTAGTCCTCCATGCTCCCATCAAAGAATCCTAATCCAGTGTGGTTGTTCTAAGAGATACCCAAAATCAGAAGTTAGAACATCACATTATTAAATTGGAAGACTTAAGTTTCCCAGAACATTGGGTTGTTGATAACCCAAAACTCCCAATATCCACCTGGACTATTCGTTCCCCCCTTAGGAGGCAATGGTCCCCATTGCATTGAGTCCTCCATGAGATGAAAAAACTCTACTAAACTTGGTCCCTAGTGAGCCACTTGCCCTAGTTAAGGAGTTGGCCTGCTTTGACAACTCGATATAGTTGGATATTCTACTGGCAAGTGTGCTTGATTTGTGTGTACATGATCCGATCAGTTGCAGCTTGTTCCATGCAATCTGGATTTAACTCTGTGGGTGTGAGTTGTTCTGCAATGTCGAATGTGTCTAGTAATGGTGGAAAGTATGGCCGAAGGCGGTCCACATTGAACACTGGGTGCAGGCCAAGGAATAGGGGAATGATGAGCTCAAATGCATTATCTCCCACAACCTTGGTAATCGTGTAAGGACCATATCAGAGTGGTCTAAGTTTCCGATAGGCTCCGGTAAGGCGTTCCTCTTGCAAATGCAACCAAACTTTGTCGACCACCTGAAACTTGTGTGGCACCCGATGTTGATCATGTCACTGCTTGTACTTGGCATTTGATCTCTCTAGAATGTCGTGGACCCACTGGCGAATATGTTGGATGTGCTCAATGAAGTTGTTTGCCTTACCTATTTCAGACTAGACATGAGACGAATCTGTGTGAGTAGCTGCAAGTGGCATGGCCACATCAATGGGACATAGTAGCTGGAATCCCAAGCCCACCTGAAAAGGGATGTGGCCAGTCGAGATGTGGAGAGTCCGGTTGCAGCTGTGTTGGACATAGGGGAGAATCTCATCCCATGTGCGTGGATTCTTTGAGTTGTACATGAACAAAATGTGTACAATCATCTTGTTGACAACCTCTGTCTGGCGATCCATTTGAGGATGGAAAGTTGTGGACTTAGTGAGTTTGGTGTCCAGCATCGACCAGAGACTGGACCAAAATGTACTGCGGAACTTGTTGTCCTGATTTGAGATGATAGACTGTTGGATCTGAAAGTGTACCCACACTTGTTCAAAGAAGATTTTAGCAGTGGATTTTGTTGTGATATTCTTCTTGAAGACCACCATGATGACCATCTTCAAGAACTTGTCGACGAACACAAAAACACAGTCGTGTCCATGCTTAGTAGAAGTAGGACCGACATGTAATCCATGGAGATGGATTCCAAAGGTCGACTAGGGGTAGGTAGAGGGGTATAGAGGCCTTAATTCTTGATAGTCGGTTTGGCAATGGCACAGGCTGTGCATGATCTGATGTACTTGCCGACATCCTATCAAAGATTCACCCAATATAAATACTTCTGCAGTACTGCCACCATTTTCTTGACCACAAAAATGCCTAGTAGCTCGACTATAGTGTGCTTCCCAAATCATCTTGGCATGCTCGCTTGAAGGAACACAAAGGTGACCTAGGTGGCATAACAGGGCATCCTGGAGGTGAAAATATGGAACATGCTGACCCTCCAAGAGTGTCTAGTATGTGTGGCCAAATTCTGAGTCGCTTTTGTAGAGAAGTGGCCAATCCGAGGTCTCGTGCTCACAAGATTTGAGCATGATGGTTAATGCCATGATCGGTGGTCGACTGAGGAAATCTACAACATTATTGGTGTTGCACTTCTTATACTTGATATTCAAATGGAACTGTCGCAGGTATGTGGACCACTTCTGATGGTGGTCATTTTGCAATTTCCCTTGGGTCTGTATGAACTACAGGGATCAGTGGTCTGCGTGGATGACTATTTCCTTTGCTAAAATGTAATGCTTCCATTGTCAGCAGGTCTGCACAATGGAATACATCACTTTGTCATAAGTGGAATATTTCCAGACTATGTTTGAAAGTGTCTCACTGTGATATTCCACTAGATTTTCGGTTAAGTAAGGATTACCCCAATAGCATAGTCAAAGGCATTTGTCTCAACCTCAAATGGTTCTTGCAAGTCTAGTAAAGCGAGCACTGGTGCTGAGAAAAGGCGATCTTTCAACTCTGTGAGGCCTTCTGTTGAGATTCAGACCAAAATAATTTTCTTTTGCTCCTCCCTTGGTGACTTGACTCAAGGGACAAGTGATATGAGAAAATTCCAACACGAACCTGTGGTAGAAGTTGGTAAGACCTAGAAAGCTATGGAGCTCTGTCAGCATGGTTGGAGATGGCAAATCCTAAATGACTTGGATCTTGAATGGATCCACATGCACCCCCCGTTCATCAATAATGTATCCCAGATACTGAACCTGGGTCATGCCAAAAGTGCATTTCTCCAAATTGGCACATAACTTGTGTTGCCACAGTGTTTGGAGAACCTGTCGGATGTGGTGGAGGTGCTCCTCCCAACTCTAGTTGAAGATCATGATTTCATCCAAGTATACCACTACAAATGAGTTGGTGAATGGCCGCAAGATGTCATCCATTAGCCTCATGAAGGTTGCAGGAGCATTCATCAATCCAAAAGGCATAACCAACCATTCGAAAAGGCCCTCCTTGGCTTTGAAGGTTACCTTCCACAAATGGAAGGGTTTGATTGGTACCTCGTGATATCCTGACTTCAAATCAATCTTGATGAAATATTTTCCCCCCTTTAGTTGGTCCAGGAGGTCATCAATATGTGGGATTGTGACCTATTATAGAAAATTATCTTGTTCAGTGCCTGATAGTCAATACAGAGTGTCCAAATCACATCCTTCTTATGTACCAACACAATCGAGCTCCCACAGGGTGATGAACTCAAACAAATTTGACATTTTTGCATCAACCCCTGAATCTGCCTCTTGATTTCACCATTCTCCAGAACGGATCACCCATAGGTTGGTCCATTGGGCAGTGATGCACCTGGGGTTAGATCAGTGGAGTGCTTGACCTCACAGTATAGAGGAACCCCTGCAAGGGAGGTGAAGATGTCCTCATACTCCTCCACGACCTTGTCCATCTGTAGTTGTCGTGAAAAGGGGCCCTGTCTAAAGGTCGTGGCCACTGTCTTCTTCTTTCCTTAAGGGCGTATCATCAAGAAAACAAATTTCCTGGTTTTGGAAATGAGCTTAGTGCATTGTTTTGTAGTAACCAAAGAGATGGCCGTAGGTGGTGCTACCTCTAGTATTCTATACAACTTATTTCCCAAAGTAACAATAATATCATGGGGCCTTGATTCATACACAACATGTTGCTTCCACAAGTATGGTTGTGCTAATAATACATCACAAACATCAAGGGGAGCAACGTCACACAATACCTCATCCGTGAAGGGCTTGATTTTGTATGGAAGGTGACACTTCTAGCTCATGCAAATATCCTGTCCTTGGTGAAGTCACTCGATGGTGCATGGTTGTGGATGTGCTATGGTCAGTAACCCTAGCCACTTCATGACCTCTGTCGAAATGAGGTTCTTTTGGCTGCCACTGTCGATAATGAATTGTAGAGGGCAGCCCTTTACCCACATCTGGGAGTGGAAGAGACACTCCTCCTCCTCTGGATCTTTGGGTTCGTCCTTCTGGATCGTCGTGGTGGCAACGGTGGCATTGGGCTCCGCATCGATAATATGCTTCCCTTTTTCATTCCCCTTGTCAGGTTCTGACTCAGAGTCGGAACATGCATCTAATTCTAAAACTTTTAGCTCAACCACAAGTGATTGCTTGGCCCGACACTCACTTGTGTTGTGAGTGGAGCTTTTACGGAACTCACACCACTTTGCCGTGTCCTTTTTTAGGTTCGCAGCATTCTTCTTTACTTGCAGCTTTGGAAGGTTGTCTTGGGCCATTCCACCTTGGCTTTTCCCTTTTTTCTATGGTTTGGGGTCACCTTTCCCTTGCTTCGGATTCGTATATCCAAAGTCTCGCTTCTTCTGTTTAAGCTTTTGCTCGATCTTGATAACATATCGGTATGCCGTGTCGAGCAAGGAGATGTTCAGGAATTCTATTTCTTCTTGGATGTACTTGTGCATGCATTCATGGTATTTGAGTACCAAATTCTGTTCTGAATCCTTGATACCCAACTTTGTGCAAAGGGTATGGAAAATATTGGTAAACTTTGACACGTCTTGGTCCCTTCCCTGCTGCAACGTGGTCCACTTTATGTATTGATCCTCATAGCTTCCAACAGGGTAGTACTACTCCCTGATGGTAGTCCAGAATGAATTCCAAGTGGGTGCAACTGAAAATAGTGAGGTCGTACTTTCATCCTTCTCCTCGCAGTAGTTTCCCACTAGTCCTTGATGTGCGGGGTGGCTTTGAGAAGAGCGAAAGTAGTTTTTTCCTGACCCAAAAATCATGAATAGAAAAATACCGTTCGAGTAGATTTAACCATTTATGTACGGTGTCTGCATCTATCTGACCCTCAAATATTGGAATGTCAAAGTTAACTTGTACCTTAAAGGGTGTGGCACTTCCAGAGTAGCTGCTGGAAGTAGATGTGCCGCCCCTGGGTAGTCGCTGAAGGATCTAGGAAAAGTTGCCCATCATCATTCTTTTGTCACTCGAGGGCATTTTCGAGCAAGATTTTGATAGGATCTCCTACCCCCTCATCTTTCTTTCCGTCCACCATGGGAGGCCGTTGGGATTTGTGAGGTTGGTCTTGCAAAGGTTTGACCAGTTCAAGCCCTAAAGACAATGAAAGAACAAACCGCTATGATACCACTGATCCCGATTTAAATAGGAACACAACAAGTTACAGATATAACCATACATATAGAGATGTGGCAGAGATAATACTTCATTTCATTAATGTAAAATACTAAAATATGCTTACAAATAGAAATGGAAATAAACTAGCTAAGGCCATGGTTGATTATCTCTCAAAAGAGATGTGGCAGTTACATGCCTTTGAGCTATGTTATAATGAGGCTCGAAGGCCTATTTATTGTTGAGAAACAATGGAAAACCCTAAACATCCAAAAATGTAACCCTAGAATATGAAATGCCAAACATGGGGCCCCGTTTGGGTAAATTGGTACATCAACTTCCTGGGGTTGTAACTTTGACATACGATCTCCATTTGACATGCACAATATCTTGTTAGAAATATCTATCCAAGAAATACAACTTTGGGAAGAACAACATCAGTCCATGGACTGATGTTACTCCCAGGTTTCCCAAAAAACGTTGTTTAGGGTCTCAAAACGGCTCTAGAAGTTCAGGACCCGAAAAATAGCTAAAAATAGTAAACTATGCTACTATTAAAGAAACTCAAAAGCTGAAAGATACAATGGTGGGGGTCCAAGTGGACTTGGTCGGTGGCCACCAATATCTACCTGGATCAAAATATTTTCATAGAGACTGGATTCAAAGGATATATGAGGTTAAAGACACTAAAAATCTCTCGTCGAAGCAAATCTACTTAGCAGCATTGCCTTCAAAATTTGAAGATTATCTAAGACAACAATATGCTTTTTAGTTGCTTTTTGAATCTTTTACTTGGGGAGAAATATACCCCATCATAAAAAAAGTTCTAGTAATTTTATGCACTAGTATGAAAGTTGATAAATATCTGCAGAAGATGTCAAGATTACCAGACAACAAATCCATCTGTAACAAGTATGGCATTGCTATAGATGACCCCATAGTAAAAAGAAGAAAAGATAAAAATAAGGCCAAGAAAGAAGAAAACAAGAATACAAAAAATTTCCACAGAGGAAAAGAAAAGGGACCAAGAAAGGATACTATAAATATGTGCCAAAATCACATTACTATGAACCTAAGGATTCATCTATAGACACATAAGAAAGACCGGTGGAATAAATTGATTTGTTGGCTCTGTGGCCAACCAAGACATACTTCCAATCGCTATTGTTATAGACATATTTGGGCACTGCAACCCCAATCACATATGTTGATAAACCAAGGCCTCTTAAACCCCTAAAAGTGTTGTTTCATACCCTAAAGGATCAAGGTTAACTGATTACATCAATTCCCAGAAGTTCCACCAGAAAAACTACTCAAAATTGGTCAAAATTGACCCATATAGACTGCTCCTTGGTCAAGGTGCGATGCATATCACCTATTACACACGGGGGGTGCGATGCATACTGAAAAGGCCTTTTGTAGGGTGCGATGGGCAAGAGTAGACAAATGGTAGAGATAGTTTGCTAAGTGGAAACCCAGAGAATATTCTAAAAACTTCTCATATGACACTTGCCTCTTTGAATTTGCCTAGGGATGAGTAAGAGATCATGAAATCTCCAAGTGGAACCAAGAACTATCAGTGACATGACACTAATCAAAAACCCAGACGCTGACTCACCCCCTGCAAATATCTATATATGGATCCCTCATCATAGAGATATAGAGGCTGGAATTTTGTAATTTGTAAGGAAGTGTTGTTGGTTTCTCTTTGAGACATTGTATTGTTGGGTGATCTTGCTTTTCATGAGGTGAAGAGGGCTTTCATGTTGGGAGGATGATGCTGGATCAAACAGCTAGGTTGTAATCCTCTCTTCTACTTCTACTATCAATAAAGTTATTTGAGTTTTCCTCCATATACTTGTGTATTTATGAATCTTGTATTTGTGTATGCAGTTGTATGGTTAATGTACTTCTGATTCTAATAATAATAATAATAATATCTATTTTTAAGGTCACGGCCAAGCCAGACACCAAATTGGTGTATGAGACCCTCTTGTTTGTGGGACAAGGGACCCACCTCCGCGTAGCGATTTGACTGCTAAGTCTACGAAGGCATACATACTCTACCCCTCTCTGGTTTTGAACATGTGACCTCTTAGGAGGAAACACATGCTTTTAACCATTAGGCCCACTCAAGCTTTGATGGTATCATAAATCTCTATGCTTTGATGGTTTCTTGTTGCTTTGCCTCTACAGGTGTTCATGAAGTGAGACAAGTGAGAAAGGAGTGGCAAGCTCTATCAAAGGAGAGAGGAAACAGTCAAGGAGCCAAGCGAAAGATTAAGGTTGGTGCTCTCTGCTTCTCTCTTATCTATCATCCATAAAGGAAGACACAAGTTACTTTGAATTGTTCGTTTATAAGATAGCTACCCATCTTAGTGGGACTAGCAGATCAAATAGGCACTAGTTTTCCAGGAAAAAAAATGGCGAATCCACTGGGGAGAGAATAGTTTGTTTGTTTGTTACAGTTGTTTGCTTTATAAACTATAGGCAGAGCCTAAAGTTAAGCCAGCTAGCCTTCGAAATTCTTTTGCTATGCAGCTGCAGAGTAGATCAATGCTGCTTCAATTAATATCCGGGTTGGTTTATGAATTGAACATCTGACTTGCAAACATCTTAAGTGCCCTGGTGGTAGCTCAATAACCTCATAAGAGAATACCCCTATACTTTGTGTTTACTATCTATCATAGCTCGGCCTAAATCACTAAAATTAGCTGCAAATTTTGAACAAAAACCAAGTTTAGTTTCGATCCCTAGTTCATCGCGCTGTCTCTCATTGGCAGTTTGGATGCATCACACCTCCCGTGTGCTGCAGGTCAGATGCATCCCTATTTCCCTTAAGGACAAGTGCGATGATTGATTGAGATTGTTTCCCTCTCTGGAATTTGGTTTTTTCTTCATTGTTTTCAGCTCTATTCAGTAGTTTTGTTTCTTATGATCAATATATCATTGTTGAAACCTTCTTCCTTTACATTATTTAGCCTCCATTGATCAGGAATTGTGAATGTTTTTTAATGTATTTTTCATCATTTAGAGTCCTCCTTTGCAAAAGGTAGCTTAATTGAACTGTCGTCTTTTGACTCGAAAGTGTCATAACTGTCATTGTGAATCGAAAAAAAGAGTGTCATAAAGTCTTCCTATTCTAAATAGTCGATTGTACTTTTTCCATTGTATTTGATTTGAACTGTCAATATTTGAAGTGTCGAAAGCAGTCTCCCATTCAAAATTGAAAGTGTTGTCTTAGTATTCCTTTCGTTTTGAAAAGAAATTGTTAAAGTTCCGCTTTGAAGAAAATTAGTTCAGATCTGTACTTAGTTTTCCTTTTAGCATTCTCACATTAAGGAAATGGAAAAAACAAATACATGCATGTGCATTTGCATTTTAGACTGCATGCGGAAAATGATTTAGGAAAAGTGCATTTAGTGTGTGCTTTCTACTCTCTGTTAAAAGAATCATACTTTTCTTTCCTTAGTAGCTAGGACTTTCATTGATAAAAGAAAACAAACAACTATTTATCATTTTAGATTGCATATTTAGGAATTTTACATCTATATCACGTGGTGAACCTTGAAAGGAAAACTTCTTAAAAAATATCAACTTTAAAATAAACCTCAATGAACATAAAAATGCTTTGGAACCTAATGCACAACATCTAGAAGTCTAGGCTAGAGATGTATTCCGACATCGTAAAACCTGGTAACTATCGTTCTCATCGAAGGTTGGGTGATTCCTCCTCATTGATACGACAAGTGCTAGTACAGACTTGTGCTCCCCATACCGTCGAGTATATATTGGGAGACCACAATAGGCTGATATCCTTTATCCTTAGGAAGTCGTGTCTACCTCCCTATCGATCACAATGCATTGAACACAACATTTGGGAAGATTGACTGCTATACGTAAAGTCCTTGGTAATTTCTCTTTAATTTACCACCAAGGTGTATATTGCAGTTTTGCAATTGGTTTGGTAATCCCTCTGTCTAGACTTCCAAAGTAGTCACTTTTGTTCCTTTTTGAATCCCTAAAAGAAAAGGTCCATCTCAGAACTTGTCACTTCGGGTTCATTAAAAATCAAAGGCGACTAGAGTCACCTTTAGCTTTTTCTCGACTCTTAAAAACTGAAAAAAGTAAGTTATGTCAAAGTTTCATAAAATTCATTTAATTCGGAATAACATCCATGTTCCTTCATTGATCTTAGGTTGAGGTAATGGAGTCCACCAATCAAGGATTTCCCCTTAGGGCAAATCCTAGTCCTTTCTCTTCTTGGGGAGATATTGGTGCTCCTTATATGGCTACATTGTCCCTTCCAGGAATTACAATTGGCCTGCCAGTATGGCTATTCTCGACCTCTGTCATTCAAAACTCAGCAATCGAATCAGCAACCAGATGATACTGGATTTGCTCCCCCACCTTCTACTTCGTTTGTTTCTCCCTCTCCTTCTTCCTCTTCGCTTGGTGAAACTAGTGATACTAAAAACCAAGTAACTGAGAAGAAGAATAAAGGGAAGGGGAAGAAGAAGAAGAAGCCAGTCCTACAAGGGAGAAACCATGCATCATCTGGCGCAAATCCACGTACCGTACCTTCCAATCCCAAATCTCCATGCATAATTTGCAAAGGAAACCACATTCATAGAGATTGTCCTTGCATCTCGTGGATCTTGAGAGACTGGTCTCCCCGCTTGCACCATCCAGTGTCATCAACCTCTGTCGATCACGTTGAGAGTACACCATCGACTAGTGAAAATGAAGTCAATGGACAAAAATGGAGATCTAGATTTCCTTGTAGGTTGTGTGAGGGAGATCATGCCCTCCACCGTTGTCCTTTTATGGATGAAGCTAAAAGTGTCTTGGATAATTGTCTTGCTTCACCATAATGACTTCCACCTGGATACAAGAAACTCTTGCCAAGTCCATTGTTAGTTGAAAACACGACTGACATACCTCTATTGTCGGTCGAAATGCCTATCATGGAAGATAAACCCTCTGATTCCACACCAGACCAAAGTTAACAGGTTGAGACGGCAGTCGACCTAGTCTTGCCTTCAGAAGGTCCACCTTCAGATGATACAGTATCCAAAGAGAATGAGAACGAAACCGTTCAAATTCCTTTTGCTAATACAGAGTCTGATGAACATGGGGTAAATCTACCCATTCCTTTACCACATGACGAAAGTTCCCCATTTCAAGATATTCATCCAGCCACTTATTCGGTCCCCCCTCCAAGCAATCTAGTCGTTTCCTCCGATTGGAATCTACTAGCGGGACCCTACCTTCCATGTAATGTACCATTCCAAATCATAGTACAAGTTTACAAAATGATCATGTCTGGCACTATCATATATGAAGGGGCTTCCGTGAGCATCCTTTCCTCAACTGCATGGAAAGCGCTTGGTTTTCCATCGCTTCTGCCTAAGAATCGAAATTTGTCAGGGTTCAATAAAGGAACCAGTCGACCGTTAGGGATACTTCCAAATTTGCCTATAACTTTGAGAAGGAAAATTGTTCGTTTGAATGTGATGGTAGTCCAAGGGCCACTAGATTACAATCTACTCCTTGGGCATGAATACGTTTACAGCATGGGGGCTATTGTTTCCTCACTCTTTTGGGTGATGTGTTTCCTGTATGAAGGCATAATGGTACAACTTGTTGACTAGCTTTCATTTCCTGGTTCAAACACGGCTACGAGTCAAACACCATCCCTAAATGGTCTCTTTGCACAAGGAATGTCTCTCCAACCTCTAGTTCATCCACCTAATTACCACAAGTAATTTGGTGAATGTGACGAAGCTTAGGGGGCATGCACCCTGGTCTGCTTTGACAGGCGAACCTAGATGAAAAAACAAGTTTCCTCGTAGGTTATATGACCAGTCTGAAATGTCGTTTCATTGTAGGATATGGGATCAGTCTGGAACACGATCTCCTCATCGTAGGTTATATGATTGGTCTGAAATGCCATTTCCGTGTAGGATTTGGAATCAGTCCGAAATAGGATATCCTCGAAGGTTATGTGATTGGAAGTGCTGAGCCACGCCATTCACCTTTGTCTATTTCGATAGACAAAGCCAAGGAAGTGTTTTGTTTGCACCGCAGACGAAACAATATTTCTTAAATGCAAGGACTTCCATACTGTGGCCTGGAAACTCTATTTCTCTTTATACCTAGGGGCATGCAAACCTTTTTTACGCAAGTGAAAAGCGACCAGCGTAACTCTAACTTCGTAGCATTTTAGCCTAACTTTTAGTTCAACTGCTTAGGTTAGGTGATTGGTCTGATCCACCATTCACCTTTGTTAGCAGCTCTGGCAAAGCAAAGGAAATGTTTTGTAGGAAACTATCCTACCTAACCTCGGTAGTTCATTAACTCTTAGTGTAGTTACTTCTGTAGTTGGTCGTTTCTAGCCTGCATACAAAAGGAACTGAGAAAAGTTTCGCATGGGGCAAGCTCACTAAAAAATGAACCTACTAATAAGAGACATCTTTAAAGACGACTAGAGCGAGCAATGTTTCTGCAAAGTTCAAGCTCATTAAAAAATAAACCTAGCACTAAGCACATGTTGGCACAAGGTTTAAGCTCATTAAAAAATAAACCTGCCACTGAGCACATGTTGGCACAAGGTTCAAGCTCATTAAAAAATAAACCCGCCTTTCAGTAAATAACCTTTGTGATTGCATTGCTATCAGCTTCTTGAGCCTTGGTCATATTCTTACTGTCACCTCCACTCTTTTAGCTGATCATACACCTCCACTTGATTGTTTACACTTTGAGGAACAATTGCGATGAGTGATTCTATTAGCCACCCTCTTTACATTGTCGTGTTTGATAAGTTCCAAACTTACCTGGAACCAGTTACTACCCAAAAACATCACTCGTTCCTCAAAACCAAGTCTCTTTTAAGCTCTTTTTAGACTCGTAAAATATGAAAAGATTTTTGGAAGGAGCTCGGATTTTCCATAGTGTTCATATTTTATGGTCGACGTTTTGAGTCTGAACCTAGACTCATCATCAGGACAAATTTTGTGGAGAAAAAAAGGAAAAAGGATAGGTATAAATATGAAATTAGTTAGATGAAAGGACCAATTGGCCGACTCATTATCTGCAGTTTCTATTTTTCATTGATTTTATTATTAATAATTAATTTGTTAATT